>BQNB010101420.1:6295-24475 GCA_026074375.1 Tanacetum coccineum | reverse complement strand
CCAATATGATAAAAATGTAGCAACCCAACAACTGTTATTTCTGATGAAACAATAGAAAATCTAAATGCTCAAATAGTTGGGGATGATATGGTTAGGGTACAGGTACCTAGGTGCATGGCATGGTTAGATTATGATGATCGTGTAGATAGCCTAAGTACGACGGATAATAAGGTAGGAGTTACAAGCCCTGAGAGTACCACACAAACCCTATCGTCATTTGAGGAATACACACCGCGCGTGACTTACCCGGAAGAAGTAGAAAAGACTTTAGGAACCCCGATAGAGGTAGAACCTTTAAACGAAACAAAACTTGAGGAAGTATGGTTGAATTGTAATCACAACACTTCTTTTAGTTCTAGGGAAGTTCCTAGTTTTGATGGACCGGAGCCTCAACCTTTACTCAATAGTCCATCCTTAGATGTAAGTCTAGGAGACGTAATAAGCCCCGAACCACCCATCAAACCATATAGTTCGGATAGTTTTAGGATGAAGGTAGTAGATTATTTAACAACTCAAACACTGCCTTCACCTCACGTGGCAAATTCCCGTCCTAAGGGTGTGTATAGTTATTATAACCCATGTATAGATGACCCTAAGAGACATTATGGATTTAAACCAGGTTTATTAGGAAAAAGTGTATCCATAGGTGTTGATATTTCAAATTAGGAGATGTTTGATGATGATTAGGGATTAGAATCTAAGGAAGTTTCTCCTCTAGGAGAAAAACTTAGTTTAGGCCAAATAATGTAAGAAGAGTAAATTCCTAGAAGCACACTATTTAGAGTTTATTCTTCAATAACAAATTCCTCAATGTATGGCTCCTTCTCATCAAGATGGTATGTACCGTTACTATCACCAGCACCTGAACTCAAGTGTAGGGGAACCCTCCCCTTTATCTGTTAAATAAGCGTAGAGTCAGGCTCGTGACTCGAACAAAAACAAACGCTTATTGGGAGGCAACCCAATCTATTATTTTCTTGCATATTAGGTGTGTCTTGTGTGTTTGTTTCGAGTCATATGATTGAATTATTAATTCTCAGGATGTTATGCAGCATTTTGTACAGGAAAATAACTTATAAGAATGAGTGCAAGAAATTTTTCATCAAAAACAAAAATTTCGTTTTCACAGAACGTGGAGACGGCGTCACGATTTACACGCGACGCCGTCACCAAGGCACCTATGTCGGGGTCAGGATTTTCCTGACGGCGTCAAACGCCCAGGTCCAGAAAACTTAAAGTTTTTAATTATTTTTGAAAATAAAACTTGCATAACATTTAAAATATATAATCTTCTGTTATAAACCTTCAAAAGTAATGAAATTTGACAATTCTCTCATCTTATGTTTACCGCTTTATCGAGTCAAACCCTAAATTCATATTGTATATCGCACATTTTATGTTTGGTGTAGTTGTCTTTGTCTTTGATTACAAGGTTATATGTTGATAAGAAAGAAGCTTGGAAATTCTAGAAGTTTGCATTGGATGATTCTTGGATGACGATTTAACCAGATTTCGCAGTTTCTCTCCATTATATGACAAAACCCTGAAAGTAAATTTCTTTTCCTTGTTTTCTTTCCCTTAATTCCTTTTACGAGGTACCTTTATTAGAACGCTTGGAGACCTAATGTTCAACTTAAGTGTAGGGAAAAAATAACCTGTAGAAAACTATTCTTGCATTTGCCATTTGCTTTGTCTCAAAAACATAGCAATAAGAGGTGAGCTTTTTAACCATATTTAAAATTTTTTTATGACTACAATACCGACCGATAACCAATATTAAAGCGTCTCCTTGATAGGAATTTATATTACTAGCACTAAAACTCTTAAATCCACCCCCCAAATTGATTTCCCACCCTAGCTATTATACCTTTAGCTTGTTCGAGTTAGGATGAGCAATCATGTGTTGTCAATTCCGTCATTACGATGTGTATCGTGTGGTTTTGTCCTCCTTTTTGGAACTAAGGTATTGTTTATTTTAGGGATTTATTAAGTGTACCGTGAGTAGATTAACTTCTAGAACTTGTTTTTGTGATGCATCCCGAACCGCATAGTAAGATAGGATTGCTTATAAGAGGCGTTAGGATTAACCCATGTTTTAAACCTAAAATTGTTATGATGGTCACACCATTTATATAACATACCACGCCCCTGCCCGTGCACTCACTTTAGTGCAGGATACCCCTATACAACCCTCCGATCTATACCTTTATCATGTTCTTAGTAATTTTCTGGTGGTTCCAGACTATTAATTAAAGAAGCATTGTCACCCTTAAACCAAACGTTACACCCAAAAATCCTTAGCCCACCTTATATGTACTCATTTTTAGTACATTATTGTAATAACCCAAGTTAATTATTGATACACAGTTGCTAATTCCCTTATCCTTGTAAATAATATTTGGGACGATTGTGATTCATGTAGTACTTTATTTCCGGAAGAATAGGGAAGAAAAGTTAAGTCAATACCCCCATACGTTTGTTAGATGATCTCCATGTTATTTTGATCCACCCCAAATCAGGTCATTAGTTAGATTCTAAATATCGAGCATGTAAAAGCTCAAGTGTAGAGGTACGTGTTATAAACCCCAAGTTATGATGTATTATGTTATTTAATATATATATATATATATATATATATATATATATATATATATATATATATATATATATAGTATCAATATATATATATAGAAAAAAAGAGATAGATTAAGTTGTAGAGTTTATATATCTTCGTCCGAGTCTTGGCTTAACAACCAAACCAGCGTGTATTTGTGTAAATAATTAGCTAACCCTTCCACTCCAAATTCACCCAAAGCCACCAAAATAGATCTCATCCGTTTCCGTTTCCATTATATGTTATCTTACACCTATACCCCACAACCCTTTAAAAAGACCTCTTAGATAGTAATGAATAATGCTTGCGCCTAACGGTAAAGGTTTGATCTTTTACCAAGCCTATGGTAATTTATATGCTATGACAGGAAATGAGTGTTGATTTTCTGTTTCCCCCTTATGTTATAATTTATTATACACCCGAGTGAAAGAGAGAATCCCAAACACTTATGTGAGGTTCTAATATTTACTTTCTATGCTTTTAATTACGAGTCTAGAAGTTGTGTTTGTAAAAACTTTTAAGAGTATTAAAATGATCTCTCATATGCTATTGACTAGGTAGAAAAGCTCATTTGCTTAAAGACAAGCAAATCCCAAGTGTAGGGGTATTTGATGAGGTGTCATTTTATACACTTTTTCAAGGTCTTTAACCCCCTAAATTGTGCAAATATGCCCAAAATAGGTACTTAATCGTTCCTTTTTAGGTATTTAGCATTTGGAAGACATTTGGAGGAAATACACGTGACTTGGGCTCATTTGGAGTAAGAAACGACAAGACTGACGAACCTACACCAACAGTCTCTTAAGAATTTTTACTCATAAGCTGAAGACGGCGTCACAGATTACACGTGACGCCATCACAACCCATCTTAAGATGGCGTCACAAGATCTCAAGAAGGCGTCAGATTGTACGACCCAGGCCATTATCTAGAATATTATATTCATGACGACGTTACGATTAACACTCGACGCCGTACATGCGATTTTTCCTATATATAAATCTGTTTTACTAAGGTTTTAAGTGTGTAACTATTAGATAAAAGAAGGCGAACCCTAGTTCATTTTAGCAGTTGTAGCGACGATTTTAGGGCCCAAACCTATTGACTTCCCTTCAATTCATTTTTAATCAATAAGAATTATCTTAATCATTCAATATTCTAATATGTTTTGTTTGATCATTATGTTCTTGCTTTACTTATAACATGCTTGGCTAAACTATCTATTATGTTTATTTATGATTGTATGAAACCTAGGATGAGATCTAGTGTGTTGCGTCTTGTGATAAATATGAATGTATTATTTTATGAAACGAGCAATAAATCTGAATAAAATATTACCTTCAGAAAATACGAGTTCTCACAGGATGCCATCGGGTAACAGTCTTTATACTACCTTGCGCCTTATATGGTTGATCCACTCTTAATATATTTCAAATGCATTTAACATACTCTTAGGGGCCTTGTAATAGTCTTCATACTACCTTACTTGTGTGTTGCCTTAACGAAATATTAAATAGACGGCGGGTTCGTGTAATTCGTTCATGACTTAGGAAATAATTACATAGATCATCATAAGTGTGACAAAGCAACAACACTAGGAGAAGCAATCTAGGGAGTAATACATGATTAAATAAACATAATATTTTATTATATTGTTATCATCGGTAGCTTAGTTTAATATTTAGTTTAATAGCTAAAACCAACCAAACCTCTCAAATATATGATTTACCTGCTTCAGAAAACATAAAAACACAAAAAGAATCTTCTCTCAACCCTTAGAATTCTGCTAGACCATGATCAAGCCTTTCTAACCTATTCCCCTAGAGAACGATAACAACCCCCGAGTCTTGCTTATACTACACTACAACGGTTAGGCACACTGCCTAGGGAGCTGTAAAACTTCTTGTAGAAGTCCCTTACGATAATCGCAACATTAGGTCACATCTTGTCACAATATGAACTATGAAGGACATGAAATAGTGACACAAATTTTGAGTAACAAAGACTATTGTAAGGCAGTGCCCTTCCACAACTGAGTACCTTGTCTTCGGACCTGTGATCACTCAACTCAAGTAGTATACTAAGCATTCTTCATATCGCAATGCCCCACGAGAAGTAGAAGTGGGATAAAGCTGCAAGAGACTGGCTGAATATTGATCCTGTTTAGGCAGCTTTCAGTCTTTATAAACTTGATGGAATATCTCTTACACAAGGAAAAATAATTTCATTAATCAATGGCATGAAAAAGTTGAATTATGAATGAAAAGAGTTTCAAATGCAAAGATGATTTGTGCTAGCTCTTTCTTTTCTTTAACTAGTTACATTAACAATTAGGCTAGTTTACTAAGCTTTCAGTCTACATAAACTTCATTCAATATTGATTACACTCCGTATCTTATTTCTTCTCTTTGTACCCACTAATGTTATTCTTCGTCCTACATTGACTATTGGGAAGTTTCCATTTGAGAAATAGATGTACGAATAAAGGAGCGAAGCTGACTCGACCAGACGGGAGAGGTTATTTAAGAATCGAGATAGGCACTATGAAAGAAAGAACCTCACTAAATTACCCCACGTAGGAGTCCTAGTAAATACATGTGCTTTATAGAATAGGGCCTTTTAGGATTTGATTACAATGCTTCAGTTGTCATCCATCAAGAAGGAAATAAAAAAAGAAGTCAATTTTTTGGTGCAATTGTTGGGGAATTGAGACAATTTAATTTGACTAAAAGACTTTCATTAGCTTCATTTCTATGTGTTTAGTGCGCTGATGTTGTACAGGATTACCAGACAAGTAGATAGCAATAACATTATCACAATACACAAGGGTAGTAGTGCAGATACGACAAAGTAGCTCAAGTATAAGATTACGTATCCATAAGATTCTGGTACCACATTTGCAATGCCACGGTATTCACCTTCGGTACTTGAATGGGAGAGAGTGGGTTGACGCTTGGAAGACCAAGAAAACACAATAATCTTATGTATATCAACAAGTATCCGGACATCCTCCAAATCGGCATTGGTATAAGATACAAGCTTAGAAACTTTTGAAGGGTGAAGATGTAAACCATAGTTAAGAGTGTCGCGAATGCAACGTAAAATCCTCTTGAGAGCATTTCTATGATCAACTTTAGGATCGTGCATATGGAAACAAACCTGTTGTACAATATGTGAAATATCAGGTCTTGTAAAAGTAAGATAATGTAGATCCCTATCGAGACTTCTATAATGAGTATAATCTTCGTATGAAGAACCAGAAGAAATGCTCAGTTTAGAATTAGTATCAACAGGGGTGGCAACAGGCTTGCATGTAGACATGCCTACATGCTTAAGTATATCCTGTGCATGAGCCCGCTAAGAAAGAAAAAGACCACACGCGTATCTTTTAACAGAAATTCCCCAAAAAAAATAACTCAATGGTCCGAGGTCTATCATAGCAAATTCATTAGCAAGAAGAGACATGGTACGTTGTCGTAGATGTTGTGAGAATAATGTCATCAACATACAATAAAATATAAGCTATATCACGACCATGATGATAAATAAATAATGAATGATCACACTTGCTATGCATAAAAAAAGAGTGGAAACAAAATCAACAAACCGTTGATACTAAGCTCATGGAGCTTGTTTGAGGCCGTAAAGGGATTTCTTAAGCAAGCACACATGATCCGGATAATGTGAATCTTGTAATCCCATATGATGATGCATATAAACTGATACCATGAAAGAAGTGGAAACATTGCCTTTTCTCATTGATATCAATCGACATATATAGTGTACACAATGAGGATAACTATCACTAAGATATATATTGAGTTCTATAATCTCTTTAACTAACTCAATAACAAACTAGGAGATTTACATGCCTAATATACAACGTTTATATAAGAAAATGATTAACCTTCAAATAACCCCAAACCCTTTTGATCTAGATTCAAAATTTGACAACACAAATGGTCATCTATATAAGTGGACAATATTCCAGTGAAATGATTAACCTCCAAATAACCTTAAACCTCTTTGGTCTAGATTCAAATTTGAACCACTCAAATACAAATGAATCCACAATATGTTGGTTTACAAAATTGCTTTAATCATGCATAGGTTATTCACATTGATGAATACCCAAAACAAATAAAGATAACATCAAAACATCCGGTTAATGAAAACTCCCCGAATAGGTTTTGCACAACCACATAACGAACATATATTATACTTTTGATTAAGAGTTATAAGTATAATATAGCAAATATAACTATCCAACATTGAAAAAAAAATAAGAAAGTGAAGAGAGACGAGTCTATATAAAACAAAGACCCATTTACATTTTTTTATAAGTGATTACATCTCAATAGAAAGTTTAAAAAATATAAGTACAAGTATTATACACTCTTGCATTTTTTAATGCAAATTAGTGTTAATTGTAGAAATCAAAGAGGGAATACTGAAAATATATTAATCAGATTCAACTAACTAATTACAATACAAAGACTTTAAATAGAAAATAAACAAACCTAACCCTAATAACAAAATGGGCCTAAACAAGTGGGTCAGGCCAATAGACTTTTATTATCTAACATCTCATCTCAAACTCACAATGCTACATTGAGAGTTTGACAAGAAAACTCCTAAATCGGACAAATGCAAACAGACAGGAGCAGAGAGATCCGAACAGAGGTAGACGAAGAGCAGCAGACAAATACAGATTCAACAGCAGAGAGGTCCGAACAGAGGTAGACAAAGAGCATATCAGAGAGCAGAACAGGCAGATAGCAGCAGACAGACATCAGCAGATTCAGACAGACAGCAGACAGAGCAACAGATGCATGACAGACATATGCGAAACCAGACGTAACCAAATGCAGAATCAATCGAAACCGGGTGGAACCAGACAACCAGAACCATTCAATACCAATACCAATACCAATATCAATCCAACCGGTACAAATACCAAATACCGATACCAATCCCGATAATAATACTAATACCAAACCAAACTTAATACATAAGCAAACAGGCCAAAATCAAACACCCTCAAAACTTTTACCAAGATTTTAATAGTTGACTGAAAAAGTTGCTTCAATTTCAATATCACACAAAACTCAAACTGATGGACCTGATTATAGCAGCATGATTAAAATAAATAACTAAACAAATATATCCCATACCCCATTACACAAATAGATGGATCAATGTATTGCTTCCATCTGGTCGATGTCAAGAATCGATTAAATAATATTCATGCTTCATCCACTTTTTATAATATCAACCGGCCACTAATCATTACAATACATTATTAATCAAAACTGAGAAATCACCTTTTTTGATTAATAAAAACATACCACGGCAATTAAAGACATTTAAGAACCACCGAACAAATTCCAAGTTAAATAGTAAACAATCGGCCACAAAACGAACAATGGAACATCTATTTTTTTTCTTTTTTTCGCGACTAATCGAACTAAACTCTTGATACCATGTAGAAATCAAAAAGGGAATACTGATACATCATGTTCACCAATCACAAATTAGTTAATTGTATAAAACTTTTTCTTTTAATAAAAATCATAGGCTCACTTATTTATTTGCACTCATAATAAACTTAACATGATCAATCATGTTTGACCATAACTATAGAGGATCCTTTTCCGAAAATATATTAATCAGATTCAACTAACTAATTACAATACAAAGACTTTAAATAGAAAATAAACAAACTTAACCCTAATAACAAAATGAGCCTAAACAAGTGGGTCAGGCCAATAGACTTTTATTATCTAACACAAATTAGTGTTAATCATAAGTTATAAAAACTTTTAGTTTGAGATCTAAAACTATTCTTGCAATCGCAAACAAGCTTTTTCGAGCTCGAGCTTGAGTTAATAAACGAGCTGATCAAGCTTGATATCTTATATGAGCATCTTGAAAACTAGTTTATTTTGGAAATATAAAAAAAGTTAAAATTTTTAAACGAGCTTGAGCTCGCATAATATTAAAATATTTGAGTTCGAGCTCAAGGTAATTTATAAAAGTTAGTCGAGCTAAAGCCGAGTACTTATTAAACGAGCCTAGCTTGTTTAGGCTGAAACTCGACTTGACTAAGGTGCTGTTTGTTTATTAAGAGGCTCTGAATCTGAATCTGACTCGCACATCTGAATCTGAATCTGATGCGTAAATGTCTGAATCTGAATAAAATAATATTATTTGTTTTTTACTTTTTAAATGTCTGAATGATAGAAGTACAAATCAGTTTATTCTTAAAATCAGTTTTATTCTTACGAAACATAAACATGTTTAAAAATTATATAGAACATTTTAGTCATAAAATTAATATAGTTGTGTAACCTAAGAATAAAATGTTTTAAAAAACATTCAAAATTTTGTGTCAATTTATTTCTCACAAAGTAGTCATATATTATACTCCCATGCGGTTAAACATCTTCAATATTTTGCAAATTGTTACTGTCATTAACTTTACAATCACAAGATTGCGAAAAATAAAATTTCATAGTATACTTAACATTGTCAATTAACAATTAAAGTACTTTTTAGGTGCAAATTACACGGGCCACAAAAAAAATTAGTATTTTGAAAATTATTTAAGCATTATCATCATTAGTATTTTGAACATTACTTATTTAACAAAAAAAAATTAATTTTCTATAAAGTAATATCAATATTAAAAGAGGAGTAAAAAATTTATCTCACAAAACAAAAAGAAAAAAAACAAAAAACAAAAAAAAAACTAAAGAAAAAAAAGAGAGTGAAGAGGCATCAAGACCCCTCATCCACATCTAGTTGGTTAAGATGTTTCAGCCTCTGACCGCGTCTGAACGAAAGAAAAAAAACAAACGCACTTAATGAGCCAAATATCTGAGCGCGTCTGAATGAGTCAGATTAAGAGGCTCTTTATGAAAAACAAACACCACCTAAGATTGTTAACACCTCTTACTGTTAACACATCTTACGATACCATCAGTAACAAGAGAGAAAAGTTTACTATTATTGTTTCTTTTTGGTTCTAAAATATAATGGAGATAATTTGCACTTATAAGTTTTTGATTTACACACTATCTAATGCGGTAAATTAATAAGGTAAAACTATCTAATGAAGAAGATGGTGTGTATTAATTAAAAGTAGAAGTGTGCAAGTCAATTTTTTAATATAAAATGACACGGTGCAAAGACCCTATCGATATTACATGTGTCAATTTGCACCTTATGGTGCCCCTATAACATTTACAGTTCACCGCTCTTTTGTGTTATAAGGGGCTTCGTCAATTGTTTCATGGTTGTTATGTATCGTTTTAGCGAGTTTTTTTTGTGTGTTATAAGAATTTGCAATTTTGATGTATTAAAAACTTGTATTTTAAGCCGTTCCAAAAAAAAAAAAAAATTGTATTTTAAGTATATTTGACATTTTGATATTTAACTTATGTATAAATAGAATTATCCCTTAAACTATTATTGGGGAAAATGTTTTTTGTTTTTGTGTTCTAAGAATGTTGAAAGGTAAAAAAAAACTAATGTGTCGACATGTATAACATGTATAGGCTCTAATTGCACATAGTTCTTTAAAAATTAAAGATTATTGTTCACTCATTTCAAAATCATTAGTTTCACCTAACAGCAATACATAGCCGATAGATGCCTATATCTCGAGTGAAATCTATGAATTTTCATTTATTACTGTATATTTCTTCTTTAACATTAAAATTCAATAAGTTCTTGACCAAAATATACCATTCTGAGTGATTAATATTATACGTAGTATTTAATATCATTGTACTCAATTTTTAATTAAGATTTCACCATCGCACTTACAGAAAGCTTAGAAAAGCACAATATTCGAAAAAGACAAATTACAAAGTTTACGTCAATATTTCTTGTTTGGAAGTTGAGTTTATAGAATGAATATTAGATGTCATTTCTAGTTTAGAATTCAAGGTCTTCAATTATTTACTATATTTCTGTTCTTAAACATACATAAAAGGTCCTCGTTATAGGAGATACATAGAAATCATGATCTAATAAGATATAAAGCAAGTGAAAAAGAAATGAAAAAATCATGATCTACAAATGATGAAAGCTAGCTTTGGTTGACAATTAAAACTCGGCAACTTGGTTATCTCAAAGAGGAAATGCTGCAGGGTTGTGGGACCTGCTCATGCGTTATGCTTGAACTTCATAAACAACTCTCGCACTCTTCATTTTTTCGGCTCGAAACTTATGTATTGCATTTATATCTTATAAATATTATGAATCCTTTTAAGGTTGTACATGTTGGTTGGAGAAATTAAAATCTATCAATACATGTTGAGAAGATGTATTATTATTAATTGTTAAGTGAATATATATATATATATATATATATACTCATATTTATATAAATAAATATATAAATATATAACCCACTATATATCTAAATATAAATATATATAGGGACTAATCGTGATCAGAACCCATTCATAAGTGCGAGAACAGACAGAACCACCAAAAACATACATGCAAAATATAAGCCTTAAAATAAAATAAATACATGAAAATCATCATAATCGTAAGAAATCCACCTATGCTCTTCAGTATATCCATGAACTATTCATCTTCTTTCACAAAAACCCCTTGCACAATCAGTAACAGAAAGATCAAAATAAACGGCGCCAAAAAGATTGTTGCCACTAAACACACGCTATAATAACATAAAAGCACACCACAAAGAAAAATTTTGAATTCCATTCCTTATCAAATCTTTAGAACATATATGTTTGATTTTAAAACAATATGCTGTTTTTATTAGAACATATGTGCAAAAAATATAATTATTGAAGGCGTGCATGCATGTTTTTTTGTGGTTTCTGTTCAGTTCTCCAGCACTACAGAAATGGTTTCTGAAAAGAAAGTCTCAACTTATATTTATATATATATAATAATATATAATATTATATATATATATAATATATAGATATATATATAAATATATAAAATATATATATATAGTAGGAGATAACAAGTGAGAAGTAAATTAAAATAAGAAGTGGTGAGAAGTGACTAAAACCACACATTTGATATGCAACGACTTTCATTAAATGCATTTTTATTTATCTAGATGCACCATATGGAGTTTCGAAAATTAATTTTATGTGTAGATGGTGCAAATTGATTTTCATGATTTTGGCACATGAAGAGGACCAAAAAAAAGAGAAATCATGAAATGTATCTAAAATACGTATATGCATCCAATTAAAAATTAGAAAACACATTATGATGCATTATAATGCATATAAGATTATACATATGCATCTAATTTAAGTCGGGTGCAAGTCTCTCGGATATGGCGGCCTAATAGTACTTCTTATCCTTCTTATTTTAAGAAAACTTCTCTTTGATCCTAACCTATATATAATATATAATAATATATATATATATTATATAAGAATGATCAAATGAGAATTTTTCTTAAAATAAGAAAGGATAAGAAGTAACTATAATCGCATATCCGAGATGCACCGACTAAATTAGATGCATCTCTATAATCTTAGATGCATTATAATGCCTTATCATGTTTTCTAGCTTTTAATTAGATGCATTTACGTATATTAGATGCATTTCCATGATTCTCTTGTTTTTTTGTTCCTACTAATAAATTGTCGAAATCATGAAAATCAATTTAACCATCTACACATCAAATTAACTTTTCGAAACTCAAAATGGGTGGCATCTAGATGAATAGTAATGCAATCTAAAGCAAAGTCGTTGCATCTCCAAATTGTGATTTTAGTCACTCTCACCACTTCTTATTTTAATTTACTTCTCACTGGATCCTTACTCTATATATATATATATATATATATATATATATATATATATATATATATATATATATATATATATGATGTCACAAAGATATAAGATTAACATAAGTTTGATGTGTTTGTTTTCTTCATGTCCCGGGACATGTATTTATGATTTTTGCTCCGCGGTGTCAAATTTTTTAAGAAAACTTACAAAAAAATGTATTGCATTTGGTAAAAAAAATGTATTTAAAATCTCATTCAGTTTATCGTAGATGCACCTCGTCATTTCAGTTAGAGTTCATTTTATGATTGTAGACCGATCCATGTTGCCGAATATCAATTAACTCTTAGTCGGTATTTATTATGTATATGGGCTGTATTTATTTTGTATAAGGCTAACCCACATTTCTAACTTTTATATTGAATACATTGGTTTAATGAAAAGCTAAGCAAATTACAAAACCAATATGATATCAATGATACATCATACATAGCTCTTGATGATGTATCATACATAACTCTCAATGATGTATCAATTGATACGACCCGAGTAGGGAAGTATCGATAGTTTTGCACCCCTTTTAACGTGTGCTTGCTCCTGGAGAAAAAGAGGAGAAAGAGACGATTTATTGGACTAAAACTTGATTGATTTTCATTAATGATACGAAACCTTAAATACTAGTTATGTGATAACTCACATAAACCAAACACTTATCCTAACATAATTTGAATACATATCCTAACACGAATCAAACACATATCCTAAACAATTGATAAGTATGATGGTTATCCCAACTCATCACGAACCGCCTTCCGTTGCCGCAACCAACACCCTTTTTCTTCTTCCGCCTTCCGTTACCATGGAGGTAACACTTCACCCTTTTCCTTCTTCCGACGTCCGCTGCCCAGGGCGTAACATTCCCCACTCCTTCAAAAATCACCTTGCCCTAAAGGTGATACGGAGAATATGCCGATTGAGAGTCCATCATCCATTCCCACGTGGCTTCTTCCGGTGATCCTCTGACCCACTGGTACGGCCGACCCGTCACCATAGCTCGCAGACACATTCGGTTGAAGAAAATTATAGATGCCCCCATTGTCCATGAGCCCGTGAACATCACCCATACCAATTCTTTCCAATAGTTGAAGAACTCGTGGCATTTCATGTTCAACCAAAGAAGATAGCGTAGAACTATGCATGTTATCCACTACTTCTTCTGCTGGTGTCACCGGACTTGAAGTTTCTGAATCATCACCACCATTGGTGTCGGCGAAAAGTGGTGGTTTGGTGTTATCAGCTTCGTTAGCGTTTAGAATCAAGAAACAAATTTTCTAGTAGTAACAAATGTTTTTATCTTGGTTCACTTGCAACTCTTCAAGATTTGAGAATTGTATATCTAGTTGACAGCAACCCTCATATATATTACGCCTTGTAACGAGTTTCTTGTATCTATGGCATTCTGGCGTGATTGAAACTGAATAAGTGCTTGAAAACCATTTGACTTCTGAAAGATGACGACTTTATCGACATATATACTTATGAGGAAAGAAGACTTGATGGAGAACATCCAAAATAATAGGGTATAGCATGTGATGAATCGTAACCAATAAAATACGATTAGGCTCGCCTCCTCGTCCTTGAGTAGTTTGCTCAGGATCTTGAACCTCTACCCTTGTGGTGACGTCGTTTGGTTTGGCGATGGCTATGGTGGGCCGCTCGTTGATAACGCCTTAATGATACATGTTTTAGGCAGCGTTATTATATATATTATTATTATTTCTCGTGAACTTTTGATACTTAATAGCATGAATTATGTGCAGGTTCACTTAAAGAAGGTCCAAGCTCAAAAGTATCCAAGATACAAGTATTTACGCCTTATGAAAGAGTAGCTAGAAGATAATAAGGAATATAGACCAAAAACAAGACCAAGTACGGCGTACTTCTCCACAAGTACGCCGCACTTTAGCACGAAATAAATGCATACAGTTATTACCTGAAGTACGACGCACTTTTATATAAGTACGCCGCACTTCAACCAAACATTAAATATTTTTAACCGACAATAGGCAAAGTACAAGCCATTTCATATATCATCAATCTCATCATATATCATACACACACCACTTCATTGGAGACTTTAGAGAGGAGAATAATTAGGTGAGGGTCTTAGGATCTAATGATCCGAATGCCCCTTTATGTGAATCATGCCTTGTTTCTTGCTTGCCTTATACACACGTTTAGCTATTTGATTTGTGACAATCATTTAGCTTTGTTACTTGATAGACAATATGTGAATTGCTGCAAATCCCGTGAAACGACATGGACTTACCTTAAAATATACTATATACGAAAGGGTATACTTGCTCGTGTTGTGTTTTTAGTAAAAATCGGTATTTCTAGTATTATAAATTTAAGATTTGTAAAACACACATCAAGTTTTTGGCGCCGTTGCCAGGGATTTGTTTTAGTTGTTTGCAGATTGTTTGCTTGTTCTTGTGCATCTTACGTGTGTTTAAATTTCTTGAAAACTCGTAAAAATCATCTTCTATTACTACAAGTGCGCCACACTTCTAATGAAGTGCGTCGTACTTCCCCTGTTCTCGCTTGATATTATGCAGATAAAACCTGCAAGTGCGCCGATTTTACACCAAAACCGTCGCACTTGTCCTGTAATCATGTTCATCTCTTGACTGATTAAGTTCAGTAGTAACACAAAACTCCAAATTGCTAGCCTCTGGTATGTAATCATTTAAATATCTGTTTTATATGATTGTATGCCTCGTATATTTGTAAATATTTAGTTTGTTATTAAAAAAACAAAAAGATTTTTATTTCTAAATTGTTTTTGCTTTCTTTTTGCTTATTTTGATTATGGCATGTTTCTGTTAATATAATAAACCATGCTTTATGTTTATAAAAAAATTAATTTCTTGCATTTCACCTGTGAAAAATAAAAATAAAATTTGAAAATTTGCAGAAAGTACGTCACACAATTAACTTTGTGCGCCGCACTTTGCACCTGCATTACAAAAAAAATCAGTTTTGTACATAGATAATAATCAGATGCAATTTCTTTTTATTTTATCTTCTGCGAATATGTGTTATGTGTTTTATTTTGTGTTTGAATGTTTGCTTGCTTGCGTATTTATAAGTATCACCATATTTAAAAACAATTATAAAACATAAAAAAATCTTGTTTCTTTTTAATCTGTTTGTCTGTGTTGTGAATGTGTTTATGTTTGTAGTCTTAACTAATAAAGCGTGTAAAAAACAAAAATATATTTCTAGTCACAATAAAACCTCCGCACATATATTGTTGTGTGGCACACTTATGTAACAATTTTTGCCATCTTCTTTTTGAATATTTGAAAAATTCTAAAAAAAGTTATGTTATACGTACGCCGCACATTCTTTTAAGTGCGACGCACTTTTGCTCTGCGAAAAAAATAGTTTTGTAAATTATTTATTTTATACGTTATATAATTATTGTGTGTTTGATTTGTGCTAAAAATTGAAAAAAAATGTTTTCTTCTTTATATGTGACTATTTTTTTTAGTTGTTAAAGGTTTTCGAACCTTATGTGTTTGCCTAAAAAACTAAATCCAAAAAGATTTTATTTTCGTCTTTATTTTTCTTTCGTATGTGTTATTGAGTGTTTGAATACTACTTATTATATTTCTATATTATTTTTCATCTAGTCGTGTTTTGTGTGTGGTTGTTTTAGTAAATTGTGAGTAAATAAAATAGAAAAACAAAAAATATATAAAACGAAAAACTTTGCAGTTTGATAAGTGTGATGTGCATGGGCCTGTGTATTTCTTACTTGATTTCTGTAAAATATAAAAAATGTTTTGAACTTTGTGGGTGTGTTCGCTGGAAACCCTCACGAGACTATAACTCGTCCACTCGGAAAACCGATGGGTTTAAAGGCTTGTTGCATACGCTAAATGCAACCGTGTTGCCTACGAAAGTGCGCTTTAGTATTTTACGATTTTTGTAGCTGTGTCTATTTTGCAGATTAAATAAATAGGTGGAGCTTGGATGGTGGTGATAACTTATCACTTGGGGATGTGATAATTGGGAGTATTCTATTATATGTGGTTGAATTCACATGCATATGTGATGGCATTCTGTTTCGCGCAGTATCGTTCAGAATTCAACCAATCACTTTTGAGCCCCGGGAAGTCTCGTTTCTCTTATATTTATTTTTTCCCGCTTATCTTACTTTTAAGTTATTTTTTAAATACGCATAATGCTCAACTTAAATGTGGAGAGGAAATGAATTGAAAAAATTAAACTCATTATTAAAAGTTTAAACTTTTTGTTCGCCATCGGTAATTTAAAAATCTAATATTGTTTTTAAATTCTTTTGCCACTTAGGTTAATATATTAGAATAAAACTTAGTAAATAAATTAAGTTTTTGAAATCAGAGATGTGTCCTGATTTATATAGCAGATCCGACTCAGGATCAATGATTTCACTTGCGCATTTATAACCATTCCAGTAAATATGTGAGGATTTTGAGCCTGTATATAGCATACATATTTTATGCTTGATTCCTTTGATTATGAGTGTGCCAATTATTTATTGATTCTAGAACTTGTGCTTGGCAATCATTACGAGACCGCAGTGAGATCACGTTCGCGTGATACAAGTATTTTTATGTGATAAAGAGGCAACTTAGAATTTAACCCAAATTAGCCCATTCCACTTAATTATTTATTCTTTTAGCTAATTGCACTGATTAGCTAACCACCCAAATATAACCCTTCTGTAGCACTCATCTTTAGTGCTAGATACCCCTAGTTTAAACCGTTAAGCCATTATATTCATTTTTCTCATCCACCAAAATACAAAAAATACAAAAATATATAACCTTTAGCCTAGCCTTACCCCTTGTCGAAAGTCTCAATGGTTGGTTGCTAGTTCCTCGGTATGATTGGTTGATTTTTGCTTACAGTTTGTTCGCACTTTGCTATAAGTGTTGTACCATTTTAGCGGAGATGGAGATGGCCAGCTTCATGTTTCGTATTTTTTGTGGTGTATGCTTATACTAAGTGTGGGGTAATTGTTAGTTATGTGAAAAAAGAAAAAATCAAAAATAAAAAATGAGAAATAAATAAATAAATAAAAGAAAAAAAGGGGGAAAAAGAAAGAATAAAAGCTGATGTGTTGGTTGCTTGTCTGGCATATTGTTATATCATTTGTACGAGTTGGAGGTTGAGTCATTCGATAACCTCTCGGGTTTGTGGTATGTTTAGTAACTAACAACATGGGTTTCTTGGACTTGTCGACATGTATTTTAATTATAAAACCATTTCCAGTATATATTTCTCATGCTTTATCCACACCCTTATTATCCCTTAGCCTAATGCTCTTTTGATATTTTTACCTGGTGCTTACGCCACGTCGGTGTAGTTTTGTTTCTTGTACAAGCCTATGGTAACTAAATGAATCATGTCTGAGCAATTGAGTGTGATTTTCCTTTTACCCTCTATTACATCATATATGAGTGTTTAAGTGAATTATACTTTCTTTATTCGTGAGGTGCTTAGTCATGTAATAACAGCTTCTATTAATTGAGTATTGCCAAACATCTTTGTTTTCACATATTAAAAATACAAAATTATTTCTTCTAATTTTGTTTTGTAAAACCTATTTTTCCTTATTTTGCTTGAACAAGCAAACCCATAAGTGTGGGGGGTGTTTGCGCCTTTTGCGATTATTTATTAAAAAACCAAAAATATTTTCGATATTTTCATACTC
>BQNB010101419.1:2018-24475 GCA_026074375.1 Tanacetum coccineum | reverse complement strand
ACGAGTTCTCCAAAAACAACTTTTACGCCTATTGAAAAATTACACCAAACTTTACAATAGTGCCTAGTATAGCCTAATCTCCATTCACAATTAATCTACAACAAAACCACACCTAAAACTAGCCTAATCCCTTCATTTCTATTGTTGCAACTAACTTTTCAACTCACCTTACCAAGATCGCAAAATCGTAAACATATTACTTCTATTTTTATAAAAGATGACAAAATATTAATTCAGTTCTTTTTATAAAAAAATGCCACAAACACATGGATTCTTATGCATGAACAAGATCCATAAGAATGAAAGGAAAGTATCAAAATAAAGATCAAGAAATGCTTACAAGAATGAAGAACAAGAAGCAATAACACAAGATCTATACCCAAAATCACTAGATCTTAAAAATCCACTAATAAAATTAGAAATCCTAACTTTTAGATCTTGAGAAAACCCTTGAAAATTAACCAACTAATACTTAAAACCACCTTAGGTAACCTTAGAAATGAACTTGGTATACTTTTATCTTGCTAGAAATCAAAGATATAGAAACCTTAATAAGGGTGTTTGTTGTCGTGAGCTAGAGAGAGATAAAATAGAGATGAATTTTTTTTGGTGAGGCTATGGAAATGATAAATGACCTAATGTGTGTTATAGTGAGGTATTTATAGGAAAAAAGATGGTCTAGGGTTTCATAGTTTGTAGTTTCAAGTGACCAACACACACAAGAGTGTGTGTGTGCTCTTGCTCGGCCGAAAACAACCACAAGGACCAAGGGGTTCAATTTTTGAGACCATGGTTCATTATCTAGTCTTATGTTTGAATTTTGGTGAGTCAAAGTGGATGAGATCACATGCACTAGTCTTGCATGGCTTCTTGTGCATGGTAATGACTCCATGAGAAGTCGCTATACACCTCTTACATGCACACATGCATAATAAAACAAGAAAAGATGCCTTTGATTTAATTTCAAAACTTATGGTTGATTTGGTTTGGTTTAGGCATCCGAAATTAAATGGGGGGGTGATATGAACGAAAATTTTAACTTACGAATACGAGATGAACGATAACTAAAGTTTACACGAAAAGATTTTGGGCTTTCGGGGTTCCGTTAGGTCAAAAACGCGAAAAACGTAAATTAAACGTTAGAACATAAAAATAAATACCGAAAGTGATCGTAAACTACGAAAACCTTAGAAATGTTAAAATAACTCATATAATGTCTAAACTAATCAAAATCCGAAGTCGGAACGCGTCTGAAGACGTGTTTCAGATTTACGCGGGTTAACTTCCCGGTAAACTGCCAGATTCAAACGTAACGTATAAAAGTCAAAAATATTGATAGGAAAAGTTCAAAATGTTGACCTAAAATTTACAGGATGTGACAACAATCGACTTTATAGAGGGCTAGAGAAAGATAAATATGGGTTTCCTCTTGTGAATTTTTCTAAGCCACTGGTACACACTAGTGAAAATTTCAAAGATGATCCTTTTATAATTTCTACTCAAGCAAGACAGGTGTTCTATATAGAGGATTTAAAAGATTTTGGATGGTCACATGTTATTATGACCAAGCCAAGGGATATATATGACATGGGGACCAATGTAAGTAGAGATGATGATGACTCTTATACCCAATGCATGTCTTGTAATCTTCCAATAATGCATGATGTGAACCAAGAACCTCGTTGGCGTCGTAGGGACACTGAAATACAAGACGCTTAATAAACAGAAAGAATCAGGAAACAATGGAAACTATATGGGAACATTCTTCTTGTCTTCATGGGCGCTTTCTGAATATCCTAAGTTTAAGGGCGCTTTCTAGATATCCTGCTCATGCGATCTGCTTTGTCTGCAAGATATAGAGTTTTTTTTATTTCTTGGATTGTGATTTGGAGTTTTCTTAAAGATCTATAGATATATGCATTAATAAGTTTTGGGCTTTTTTGTTTGTTTTAAAAATTGTTTGAGTAAAGTTATAGACTTTCTTAGTTTGAGTAAAGTTTTTTTTATGATAAAATCTGTTATGACTGGTTCTGGTCTTCATGTGATTTGCTTTTCTTTACACATTATATGGTCGCCTTTACACGTCCACTTCTATTCTGCGTGAATTCTATATATTGCTTTGTAGGTTGTCGGCGTCATTAGAAATGACAATATTTTCGTTACTGAGATGCACCTTGTCGAAATGCGTAAGATAGGCCACTACAGTCGGGACATTTTTATAGTATATAATGTGACATGTCATATGTGTTTCAAGTATTTGCATACTGTTTGTCTTGAAGTTGTTAAAGAAGACATCAGGACACGAAAGAGAGCTAATATTTGAGATAATTGATGCTCTGAAGTGCTAGGGTTTGAGTAAATCCCCGTAAATAGGGATCACAATTGCATGAAAAAAAACACAAAAACATAAACATTTAGATCAGAATATTTATCATGTTCATAGTATATCAATCACAAGTACACTGCTACAGAAGGTGATTTGTGCATACTAGCTCAAGTCGGTTCGGTTTTCTAATAGTGCAAGAATAGTCAAGGTAAATCTTGAACCAATACATGTATATTATCTTTGGAAGATTCGAGCAAAAAAAGAATAGGTAATTAAACATTCGTGTTATTGATTCCATATGTTTTTTTTAACTTTTATGCATTCAATTCGTGATTAGTTAACTAACTCCATGCATGCATGCATGGATAAATGTTGAAGCAGTCTCAAGAGTTGAAGCAAAACACACACCACAACTGCCATTTGTCGCCTCCAGGTATGTTTCAATTACACATGTTTTTGTTTTTATGTTTGATTCAATGTATTAACTTTTGATCTTTTTTCAGCGACAGTTTTCTCTTTTTGAACAAGGGAACTCGATTGTACGATCTACTTCAAAAAGCACAGATTTTGAAAAAAACTTAAAGAAATTGGAAATGAGCTTACATCTATAATTAAGGGTATAATCATTAAGAGTTACAACATTGATGCTTGCAATTAACCCTCGTCGGAACAATATAGACACATGCTCTTTGTTTGACACGTGAATACGAGATATGCGCATGGTGTTCTTTTTTTTCCTTTTTTGTAAATTAGTTATTTTTAGTATAAATGGTGGTTAATGGTTATGATCAATGCTAAGTTTTGTAACCATCGACATTTAATTGTGTGTACTATTTATGATGGAGTTACAATGATATATACTTGGGTTAAAATGACAAAGTGACAAATTTTTAAGACCGGAGTTGATCTTTATAGAACAAGATTCGTGCATCGCACCAACCCCGACTACATCATAAATACTGTGTTCTTGAGTTATTTCATTAAAGAAAATGAAAGGAAAGGAAACACTTTACTTTCAAAATTTAGAGGAAACACTTTCTTTCTATAATCATCAAATTAACACTACATTTCATTTCATTTCTTTCCATTTTTTTCCTTAAGTAATACTCGAGAACACAACATGTGCGGTTTCATTTTCACTTTCTTTCATTTTCTTTCTTAACTAGAACTCAAGAAAACAGTGAAAGAGTTTAGCACCCTTTCTTGAAAATGTAGGAATGTTGAATCTAATTTAGGAAACTATGATACACAGTGTTGAATAATAAATTCAGTCATCAATACCATTATAACATTGTAACAGCCTAATTAATTTATCATTGTAACGGCCTTCAATAATTATTAAAAAGTGTAACTGCTAAAAATCATTACTATCGATAATTATTATTAAAAATGTGTAACCGCATCCACCATATAAATCCACACAAACCATATCATATCTCGCACACACCAATGTTATTTTACAGCAATATCGCATATCGTTATACGAAATGGTTACCACAATATCGCATATTGTTAATTATCTACCGCTAAGAATTCCTGGTGCTCTGCACGGGTACTCGTCTAGTAAAACATTAAAGCCATAATAAATTGTTGATGAAGACATCCGATAACAAGCGGAAATGTTCAAACAACAAAACAAAAGCGTCACACACAAACATAATTAGTTGTTGAAGAAATCCGTCAACATGCGGAAACAAATTTTCAAACCTGAAATTCACAAACTGGATAACCCAAAGTATATATATATATATATAGTGGCATTTTCTTTGCAGAACCACTTTTTTGTACAGAACCAATTAAAATAAATATGGGCCATTAGATGTGTTTGATCAAAGGCTAGGATTAAAAGTGCCAAAATTGTAATTAGACAAAAGAATAAGTATCTTTTTACAATTAAATAAAAAGCTGAAAGGGCAATTTGGGTACTTTATGTTCAACCCTAAAAAACTGCTAGGTTATCTCACTCCTCACAAAACAAATAACCGCCGCCCAAAAACACCTTTTTTCTCTAGATCAATTTCTCTGTCACAAAAAAATATAACCAATCCCTTTATACGAAGAATAAATAAACGTCACAAAATTTCTTTGGATCACTGTCATATGAATTTCCAACGTTCAAACTAATTTATTAATTGGGGTTAAATTTTAACTTTTTATTATTAATTTTATGTACAATGTTTAACCAACGTCTAATTCCATTCGATTTCTTTTCTTTTGTAGATGACAATCAGCAAAACCAATTACAAGCCCATCACCAAATGTATGGTATCCAACTTTAGCTGTTTTCATGCTTGCTTTTGGTCTTTTCGTCACTGATTCTTTCTTTAGGTATGTTTTTACTCAATTTCAATTTTGTTTTTTTTTGTTTATTGATTTGTTGTCATAGTTTGATTTGCACGATATTAGTTATTCAACTTTAGGAAGTTGACAAAGGGATCCTTGTATAAGAGTCGGGTTTTTGTGGATCGTAAAAAAATAAATTGAGAATAAGGCTATGATCATGTGGCCCTATGGGTTTGTTCGAATTACGAATACGATTTGAGTTTTAAAACGAGCGTTTTCATTTGGTTCTTGAGTTTGGGGTTTTCCGTTTTGGATAATTTCAATGGATATTGTTTTAATATGTGATTTACTTTGATACTAGTATTACTTTTGTGTTTTTAAATGTATTTGGTTTTTGGATGAAGTAGGAAGCCTAGCATATCGATAAGAAAAGGGAATGTGCACCTGTTTTGTTTGTGGATACGTGTATATAGAAAGGAGTATCTGATTTATTTGTGACACTAAGTAATTTGATTCACGATAACGATCACCTGTTTTTAGAGCCAACAATAAGTTCGGCCAAAAAAATACGGTATTCGACCTGAAAATAAGTGTTAGTGTAATGACTTTGTTGGCTTAAAATTTTATTGGCTTCTTAGAATTTATTCGTACCTTTTCTCACAGGTAAAATCAAGAAATCGCTAGCTTAGAATGTACTCCCACCAAGGGACCCTTTTGCTTTTGACCAGTCAATGCTCAAGGTTTGTACTATTTTTTGTCCACAAATTATATATTTTGCTGATTGATTTTTTTAACTAACATGGTTAATTATTTAATTTTTACTTTTTCTTTTGAGACAGGTTGTATTTTTGGTGGTTTAATTATGAAGTTTACGTGGTCATCGTAAACATACAGGTTTTGAAAGCCGTGCACATATGTTCTACTGAATTTGATGAGAAAGCGTAAACATAGGTTTTGAAAGCCGTGCACACATCGTAAACATACTTGTTCTTGAAGTTGTGCATATATGTTCTCGAAGTTGTGCATATATGTTCTCGAAGAGTTCACGCATGTTATTTCAAGAGTGCACATTTATATTTAACCATATACATATGTATTTGAATTGTATTTCATTTGATATAAAATTTTGTGTACTGTATTTATATTTATGTTTTTGCTTTCTTATAAATTTAGAGATTAAATGTACATATTTATGTTTTTTGTATAAATTTTTGAAATAATATACACTAGAAGTATATGTGCAATTATCATTTTAAGAAAAAAAATACAAGTTTCATGGCTAAACAATTGTATAAAAGAAAAAAAAACACATGCACTTTATTTTTTTTAAACTTGTATGCAAGAAACATATATGAATTTCTATAATATCTAAAAAAACATATATGCACCTCATTTTTTTGAAATATATTTGATGAAAAAAAAAATTAATGCTGAAAATTTAAGGCTTAATAAAAACGTTTTTTTTTAATTCAAAAATAAAGTGAAAATTTGTTTTACCATTTTACCCTTTTGAATTAAATAAAATGATTTAATAATACTAAACTCTTATTGGTCCAAAGTTGGTTCTGTAGGTTCTGTACAAAAAAGTGCAAAAATGGTTCTGCAAGAACGGTCCCCTATATAATAAAATATTAATATATATCAAAAGAACAGCCCGTACTCTCTATCTATCCAATTTCTTACTGAACTTTACTTATCTCCGAAATATCCACCATATCGGATAACCCAAAGTATTTTTTTCTTCATAAATATCCCGAACCAAGATAAACCAAAGTATCCTGAACCAAGATAAACCAAAATATCATTTTTCATACGAGATAAACCTAAGTAATTTTTTTAGATAATACACCAACATCAATAGATTAAATATGAAAAGAAAAAAGAGTTTCTTTTCACACAAAGCTAATCATGCTACACATAAGCATAATTGGCTTTGTGTGAAAAAGAAAGTGTAAGTTAACGAAGAAAAGATAACAATTGAGTAGGGGAAAACAAAAAAAACCATAATATTGCCTGCAATATATTTTTCTAAATGACGAAAATAATTATGTTTAGGTATGTGGGATAAGAAAATTGACGGGGTACAATAGTTAGAGGCGACGGCTCATGATAGCCGATTAGGTCTTGAATCAAACCCGCTCAGTCACGATACCTAATGGACCCAACTTTTATTCGGGCTTTGGGCCCTTATAAAACGGCCCGTTTTTAGATATATGTTACTTTATAAATAACTCATGCACAGAGGGTTTCATTTCAAAACCTGCAGCGTGGGACTTTCATTTCAAAATATCATCATCTTCTTCTTCTATTTGTATAAATCAAATAAAACCCATAAATAAATAAATAAATTACTCGTCAAGATCCGCTCGGTTTGAGGTATCAATCTAATCTTTATTACTTTTGATGTTTTTACTGTCACTTAATTTTAGAAAAGATTTCATTTGATTTGATGTTTTTACTGTCACTTGATGCTTTGATATCCCGCTTAATTTTAGGAAAGATTTCAAAATATCTTCTTCTTCTTCTATTTGTATAAATTAAAATCAAATACGTAAAACCCATAAATAAATAATTACTTTATGTTGAATGTGGGCTTATATTTCATAAGCCCAGTTTTCTGGCTTATTTTGAGACTTGGGGGCTTATATATATAAGCCCCCAAGTCTCAAAATAAGCCGAAAAAATAGAGCTTATGAAATATAAGGCCAAATGGGATTTATGTTTCATAAGCTGAAACAAACACCCCCTCATACTCAAGAACACAATGTTACTGTTGTTACTAATGTGTCCTTGATGCTTGATTTCTATGATTATCTTATAAAAATCCAAACTTTGACCTTTAATTTGATGTTTTTACTGTCACTTAATTAGTTAGGCTATTGATTCTGGGACACAACCACAACCAACAACATAAGCCGATTTGGGCTTATATTTCTAAGCCCCAATTTTCTGGTTTATTTTGAGACTTGGTGGCTTATATAAGTTTATAATAAACTTATATAAGCCCTTAAGTCTAGCCTGAAAATTTGGGCTTATGAAAAGATTTGATTTCGGCTTATATTTCATAAGCCCCAATTGGGACTTATGGGCTTATTAACTTGTATAAGCCCACAAGTCTCAAAATAAGCCGGAAAATTAGAGCTTATGAAATATAAGGCCAAATGGGCTTATGTTTCATAAGCTGAAACAAACACCCCCTCATACTCAAGAACACAATGTTAGTGTTACTGATGTGTCCTTGATGCTTGATTTCTATGATTATCTTATAAAAATCCAAACTTTATAAGCTTTCTGCCTTTTTATTGGTTTTTATCTCTTCATTTGATGTTTTTATTCTCACTTATGTTTGATTTCTATGATTTATCTTATAAAAATCTATACTTTTTAAGCTTTCTGCCCTTTTTATTGGATTTTACCTCTTCATTTGATGTTTTTACTCTCACTTATGTCTGATTTCTTTGATTTATCTTATAATCCATACTTTTTAAGCTTTCTGCTCTTTTGATAGGTTTTTACCTTTTAATCTGATGTTTTTACTGTTACTACTTACTGATGTATTCTTGATCTTTATAAGCTTTCTGCCCTTTTTATTGGTTTTTACCTCTTCATTTGATGTTTTTACTCTCACTAATGTATTCTTGATGTTTGATATTTATACTTCTTTCTGTAAAAATCCAATTTTTATTTTAGGTTTTATGCACTTTTTATAACTTTTTACTGATGTTTTTGCTGTCACTTATGTATTATTGATGCTTTATTTTTATGGTTTTCTGCAACTTCTATTGGTTTTACCAAGTAATTTGATGTCATGACTATCACGTATCTCTTATTCTTGTTTGATATCTACTAAAAAGTTCCATAAAAATACAAACTTTTTAGGTTTTCCGCACAAGGTTTCGCTGTCACATGCATTCTTGTTTGAAATCTATTCCAACTAGCGTTTTCTTAATATGTTTTGTTGTTGATTTTTTACTAAAAAGTAAACAAATAAAACTCGACCCTTTTAAGTTCTTATATTCTTTTTTTTGTAAGTTTTTTCTTCAGTAAGCTTGATTTGAGAAGTGGTTAGCATCAAATTCGGGTGTTTGAAGAGGATGTACAAAATTTCAGGTTTTGGTGGTCGCATATGCCCTCTTGTGTTTAATTTATGTCTAGGATTAGTTTGCCTTCATTAGGGGTACATTTGTTTAGTGATTTGTGTAATTATGACCTTTCTTATATTTATATGTTCCTTTGACACCTTGCAGAGCGGTATTCATTTAATTCAACAAAGAACATCTTTGATGGAACCGAAGCATGTGGAGATTTCTTGCGAATCAGTCCTGCCTCCACTGTCTCCTAAACAACCATGGTTTGTTGCACAAAACTTGGAAGACGAAGGAGATGACACACAAGTCGATATTTTTTACAACATTCATGACCCATTGTCTCATTATCAATGCCAAATCCCTGAGTTACATGGAAATCGTGTCCGAGGGTGTTTCCATGGCTGTTGGGTGGTTCTCTCCTCATCCATCATCCACGAGATGTCATTTTTGTTCTCTTTCTGAACCCAATTACATCTAAGATCATTAATCTCCCTCCCTTGAATCATAGCGGATCAGAAGGAGATTGTGGTGATAAGGGAATGTTGCTTGTTACTGCCCCCTCCCGAGAGATACCCCAATTCGGATCTTTTGGGTAAAGAGACTCAAACTAATTTTTAGTGTCTTAGGCTCGGAATCGAGTCATCCTCCCCGGACGCATGTAATAGACAAGAGTTTTTAGATGACCGAAACAACATATGCAACCAAATAAACACTGCTTAAGCTAACTACCGACACAAATGGCATGCTCACTAGGATCACTACGTTGTCCTAACTTTGCTGCAATGGTAAAGTTTATGCTTACATGAAGTCATCTGGCAGTCGCCGTCTTACTCGACTTATCGTGGAGGTTAATATTGTGATTAATGATTGTGAAAGCAGGAAACGAAGTGAAGCTGTGATAACTTTATGCCAATTATTTGGAATATCTTTCCCTCCTTTTTTTTTTTCTATATTATTGATGGTTGCTATAAGCCTTTCCACCTCTTTCTCTGCAAAGGATCTTCTACAGAACTGTTCCTCACACTTTCTTAGGCTCAAGAGAAAAGGTAAAACCAGTTGCGGTGCGCGGAACGATTCTTTGACAACACTGGACATGATACAATATGAATCGTGGGAAGAACCACACCACACACACACACTCACAGACCCACTCGTATTAATACCGTGGCGAACTTAATACTCACGGCGCATCTTTTTTCACAGCCAGCCAACACCATGCCCCTTCACATCAGAATTCGGTTCACGTTAGTTTATATACACTATTCGATTCTTGCTGATAAGGGAAAAATCACATACTCGTACCACGTCAAAGATAAAACCATCTCCTTCTCTTCTATTCCTTGTGTAGCAGGAACAAACCACGTGTCGGCGTGGGCAATGCTCGAATGCACTAGGTATTGTATTGGTTATTTGCTTCAAAGATATTTATTTACCTTTAGTTTCCTTGAAAATCATATATTTTATGTAGGTTGGAAAGTGATCGTGTTCTTGTTGGTTGTAAACAAGAAAAAGAGGGCCACAAGGAGGATGAGATAGTCCTTAGAGAATCATTAAAAGGGTAGATCACAGCAGGTGAATTCAACACTGCCAATTATCGAAATCGGACTTTTGAAAGGAATATTGTGGCTGGTGTCGAAGTGCCCTTAAGCTGTACCCCTCTCGTTTCACAATGGTTGGGTAATGACTGTCATGTATTAGTCTCTGGATTTAGTCATTGTAAACAACTCAAAAACACTAATCATTCCTAGGTCACATAGTGATCTACATATGTATAACAGCCTCTCGTCTCCAAAGCATCACGTCTTGCTTCTTCTCTCCGACTCTTTACTGCAACAACAAAAGAGAAATTTGACTTTTCTGTACATGTTTAGCTTTACCACGACATTAATTTTTGAAATTCATACATTTTGTAGGCTAAAAATGTTTGTTGAGTGCTGAGATGATTGAAGGAAAGTCACGCCGCCTGTTCAATCTTCCACCTCATGTTTTGGAGAATTTAATAATGGAGTTTTGTGCTGGTGTCGACTACCTCAAGTTCCGTGCTACATGCAAACGTTGTCATTTAGCTGCACCTTTGATACCATGGAACAACGGGAAAAGCATCAAAGAAAATGCAAACTTATTTCAATTACCTTCACCGAGGCGACATAAGTTCTTACAGACACAACATAAGAGCCAATTATGACTTTGAAAATGAGCACTCCCACTCTATATGCGACGACAACGTATTGAATAAAAAACACCTCAAGAGCTTGATCTGGGCAGATATCCAAATAAAGGCTGTTCGAGGCACTTTGGATTGAATTGCAGCGCTGATCCTTAAAACGTGGCGATCATCTGTGGTGTGCTTTGAAACCCTGTTCACTAATATATCCTTGAGGCTTCCATATTACCTGATAATTTAAAGATACAATTTTGTTTTTCTGCACCCCTACTTCTCCCGAAGGCATGGTTGTTGGAAATACTAAAAGTTTTCAGGAAGTCCGTATTGCATCCACATTGTAGGCGGTGAACCATCATGGCGTAGAACTCCTTTAAAAATTCTGGGTGATGACTGTTTTACCTCTATAACATTCTATGGCCGAGATCTTTATGCCTTGAGGGGGGATGGAGGGTTTGATATTTTCAAGAAATGTCGGTGCAGAGAAATCATAAATTGTTGGCGTGATGTACCAAAGCCCCCCCCCCCATACAGGGGGGCAAGCTGTTTGCACATCTTGTACCACAGTGATTCCAGTTAATGTGTGATCAGCATATTTTACACGAGTCATCGTGGGCAGGTTTGTAAATCATGTGAGGTATTCAAGATAACCTGTTCACAGGAAAATGGTCGAAAAACAGATACTTAAGGAAAACATAAAGAATATTTATAAGTGCGCGCCAATCTGTCTGCCTTGATTTCCAAAAACACCACAGATGGCGAACAAGATCTACTTTCCAAGTTCTCCTATTATGTACTATTCAATCGAAACATGCAGGTTTCACACTCTGAATAACGAAGACAGCTTTGGGGATTTCTTTGGGACGAAACATCATCTCACCTCTCATTGGTGAAAATTGAACCAAGGAGGGTCACTACATTATAATTTATTTATTACTGTATGTTTTTTAAAGCACAACTGTTTTTAAGTTAAATATGTTACATTTTTTTTTTAAATTATTCAGTGTTGTTTACATTTCATACATCCCATGATCTTCTTGTCTGTAGAGAAATAGTTTGCGGATGTGTTTTTAGTTTTACTTATTTATTCTCGTATGTTTTTTATAGCACAATTGTGTGTAAGTTAAACATGTGACATTACTTTAAATTAGTTAGTTTGTTTATGTTTCATACATTCTGCCATCGTCACTGCATTCCAGCTTGTGAGCTTACCAATTCTCTAGATGATGATTCTTCTCGTTATAAAAGTACCCCTGTGTTACAACATCAAAACGTATATGTACAGAACATCGTTAGCAGGACAAGGCGGGAACCTACTACCTATACTATACGAGACCGTATAAGCTACAAACGATTTGCTTGCATACTCTTTAATCTGTTTTTCTTTTTTATCCAAGACAATGATACAATGAAATAGAAATTATAAACACATCTCTATCTTTATCTCTACTACTTATAAAGCATTTAAGTAGACATTCAAATCTAAAATCTAAAATTATTAAGGGATAAAACAGTTTCTGTTTATGGAAAGGGAAAAATTAATTTTTATATATCGAAAAAATATGATCATTAACTTATAACCTCAAAATTGGAACCGTAGTATTTAAACCTTTCTCGGTATGTTAATTCTCCTAAAGTGGGATACGTGTACATATAAGATGTGATCTATAACTTAAACTTGTCTGTATGCTTGCACGTAACACAGGACGGCAACACTAGGCTCTATTAATTGAAACAAACCAAAGGTATCACTTACGGGCTCCTCCGGATCATTACCAAAGCTGGCAGTAGCTTGAGTCACACTACTAAGAGTTGTGTATTCCAAAGCACACTGAACATTCTTGGTGATGTAGGCCCAAGTATTGAAGAACGGGCCATTTTATTTCTGGAGGCCCAAGATCGTGTGAAGAAAGGCCTTTTATTCAAAAAAAATGTCATAAGCATTTGCACATATAACGATCCTATTCAAGCCCAAATACCAAACCGTTACGAAGCTGAACGAGGATAAAGGCCGGGTAACCTAACGTAGTAATTGGTTACGGAATGTTTCGCGCTTTAAGAATCAATAAATAATTAAGGAGTTATTACAAGTTTCTTATGTGTTAACTGAGAAGTTTTTGAACTTTGTTTTTGGCATAAAAACTTTCCGCACCGTACTGGTCTTTTAGGTGGCCCGATTCAGTTTCAATTTTCCACAAATTAACTATTGTACTAGGCATCTGGCCATCACATCTACGAAAATTTATGAACAACACGTTCACATTTTCATTGGCGCAGTTTTATCAAAGAATTTAGTCTAACAATCCGGTGTGTCCTCAGTCGAATAATTAGATGTTAGCCCCTTGAATGGAAAATATTAATGCTAACTTTCGATACATATAAATTATTGAAACGCTATAAAAGATATTTAATTTTTGAGAATATGTCACTTTGGAAAAGAGTAAAATAATCTAACAACATAAAAATGACATTTAATTCACGGTTGCTTAAGAAACCGTTGACAATGTTTATATAATAGATCAATTTGTCATATTGTGTAAATAAAGGATCAAGATCCTCTCAAGTTGAAGGTAACTTAATTGATCATGTTGGCAATCATAATTAAGATAAATGTATAAAAGTTTTTCTTTTAGTTAAATTCAAGGGGCCCACTTATATTTATCTTAATTATGATTGGTCAGTTACCCTCAACTTGAGAGGATCTTATTCCGTAAATAAATGGTATGTTAAATGTATGACTAGAAAACATTAATGCTACAAAGACATTTAATTTTTTATTTGTATATAATTTTGAGAATATTTGTCTTTGAAAAAAAGTTAAAGAGTAAAGTGCAAAAACCATCCCTGTGGTTTGTCAAAAAAACGTCTCACGTCCCTCGTCAATACTTCGGCCAAACAAAAATTTTAATTTTTTAATTTTTTTTTTTTAAAATATATTTTTTTACATTATTATTCGTAAAAAAATTTAAAATTTTTTAAAAAAATTAAAAAAAAATGGCACTTTTTAAAATCTTAATTTTTTTAAAAATATTAAATTTTTTTGTACTTTTTAAATTAAAAAAAATTATTTTTTCATATAGCTTGGATTCCAGTTCTCTTCATCGATCTCATGCTTAAAAATCCGATCAAACTCCCCTTTCTTAACTTTTAAAGAATCAAGTTTCTGACTCTCGATCCAAACCGCCCCGTATAGAAACTGGATAACATCCCCGAGAGAGTTGACTGTACCATCATACTTCACCATGATATCTTACATGGCTTTTACCAAGCGCCTCTGAATGTAACTAGTTTCAGATGTTTTCACTGCGGTATCAATCAAACCTTCTCTACCACCCATTGCATGAAAAAAGCTCGAAGATAAGAGTTTTCCACAAACCCACAGCTTTCGGGTCCATAATCATCTTTTGTGAAATGAGGAAGAGTCCGATCCATAAAACCAAACGGTATTCGTTTACCCTCAACGTTCTGCTGTCCCACACAAGCAGTCATCTGCGATATATTGATGAACTTCCTTTTGAATCGGCTGTGACCATCGCCTTAAGATTGTTGCTTTCTGATGAGCTTTTTTGGGCGCTACTTCCTGCATCATCACGAGCCTTGTTCAGAACCTGAAACAGAAGAGCATGTTAATCGCCTTATCACAAAAATACAAGTTATTTAAATCATCAAAGTGTATATCGAGGTACCTGATTGACTTTATTTTCAAATGACTCCATCATCGTTCGACCAGGCTCTGGCTCCAATTGATTATATTGAGCAGCCCTAATAAGCCCGTTCACCTCATTCTTAGCTCTGAAGATAGTTTCATTGATTGTTTCCATAGTGGATGCATCAGCAATTGTGTCTCCAATACCAATGCTGAACCCTTGTTACAAAAGCCAGTAGTTAACTAGCCACTGTGTATGTCCGAGAAACTTGCTAGCAGCATCTGGACCAACCGAAAGGTGGAGTGAGGCATGATCTTAATCCTATGCCCCATTATAGACATCTTATGCAGACTTGGTTGTCGATTAAAGAGCACCAAATCTCCATCAATTAAGTGCCGCTCTACCTTTATAATGAAAACATTATTAAGGATGACAAGTGAACAACATTAACAAACTAGGAAATAATATACAAACAAGAAACATGCCTTGTATCCAAGCTCAAGATGATGATCACCCTTTAAGTAACGAAGGTCAAGCCTTTGACCATCATCCCTGAAAACGTATTTGGCTCCAGTTTCCGGGGGGGGGGATGGGGGCCGTTCGCAACAAGCTCCTCCAACTTAATATAAGATTCAAAAAATGGAAGTTGGCGGCAATAATCAATTGAAACAAAGAACTATAAAAGTATAATCTTCAATGTGTGCATATACCTTTCTTTGTTGTAAGGAGTGACTGTTTCAGGATAAGTAAGATTAAGAGCAATACTCCATGGTACTCCTAATTCATCAATGTTAATCGTTGGATCTGGAGTGATGTCTGTACGTGCCGAAAGTCAACACGCTTCCCCATCAGGTTACCTCTAATCCGACCCTCTTTTGCCTTGAGCCTATTGCATATGGACTTGATAGGACGACCTGAACGTTGTGTAGCCTGCGGGAGAGCCATAACTTAATAAGAATGGAATATAACAATAGTACAATCTGTGTATAATCTGACATGACTGGAAGCGTAAGTATACCCTTGGCTGACCCAGAAACTCATTGTCAAAATATGCAGCAATATGGAACTGCAGTAACTGACAGAATTCAGAGATTACGTGCGCAGGAGCTCCATTACATTCTTGCCTTCTCAGGTTCTCATTGTGTCTGATTATCGTGGCCAGCTGATGAGTCAAGTCATCCTGTTTCAGGGTTTGGTAGAATACAAAAAGTGAGATGAAGTTCACCAAGTTAAGCCTTTTTCATATACTTATTATTATCTCTACTGATACAAATGGGTCAAAAAGACGTGTATTTATGGATTCTAATGCATACAACCTACTAATCTCTTCATTCAGACACTTGTGTTAATATTCTGTAAAGTTATACTTCTTTAGACAACTTTTAACATTCAAATATTTTGTGAAATTTGGAACTGACCCATTTTGAACCCATATCAAAAGATAATTTGTTTTGACATTTTACTCAACCTTATTGACCCGCCCATTTGGCCACCGTTATACTGAACATTATCCTCAATACGTTAAAACAAAACGGGCCCACATGGAAAACACACATCACACCGGGTCGAAGTATCCATCATCACAGATGGTCTAACTGGAGGTGGTGGTATTGGAAGGACCTGCAGGATCATCCAATCTGGACGAGCATATTTGGGATCCAGGCCCAACAACAAGCAGTCATCGTCACTTATTCGCTTCAGCACACTCAGAACCTGGAGAAAAAAGTTGATACTTATTAGTAACTACAAAGAAAGTAAGTATGCTACATCAAATGTGAGGAGCGCGCATATGATACCCTTTCTGCAGAAAGCTGCTGTTTTCTCTCAGCCGGCTCAGGAAGCTGCTGTGCGTCATCGTTTTTCTTCTTCGAAAGCTTGTACTCCGCAACCATTTTCATACCGTCAATAGTAATCGTTGGCTGCCGAGAACCACAACCCCCATCGCCCTTCTCAACAGTCTTAACGCCATCCTGGTTTACAGATTCAATGTCATCACCACCTTTCACATGTACTTTTGCTCTTGCAAGCATCTAGAATCTTCTTAAGCCTGTTTTTTGGGTTTCTTATTTTCAGGGCTTGCTTGAATTTATAATCCTTCTGAAACACAGACACAATGACGGGCCAGTTAAGAAATTGCATTATATGCAAGACAAGCACATAAGCGGAAAAACAGATAGAACACGCAGCTTAGATGGTACCAAAGACAATGCACAGATTCAATCGACACAAATTTGACTTAAGAAGCTATCCGCTTTCTTAACATTCACATGGTGCCGACAAATTAGACATGGTCTCAACATACAAGGAAACGGATCACTTTAAAAAGAATAAACGACCAAATATGTTATTAACGTTAATTTCTTTAGTAAGTTTCTTAATCAGTACGAACAATGCCAGGAATAGTCATGCAGCGCTCATCGCTTTATATAGAAAAGTACAAAACTAAGATAAATATATTCGTAATTAGAAAGCAAAAAATCTGTTTACACTTGCAACAAATCTTCAAAACAGCTATTAAAGGACGTAACAGAATACGTTTCAATAAAACACAACACCACAACACCACCATCCAATTTATCAAGTTACCCCTTTAATACAGGCAACAACACCAGCAAAAAGACTCGATAATAGCTAATCATAAAACTGTTTCAATATACCACAATGTAGGTTAATAGAGATTGCAGCATCGTTAAATAAAGTATTACCTCATCAGCAAGGAGCTTTGAGCAACTGATATTTAGAACCGTCTTCATAAATCCAATATGAAACATAGGTTTGGCGAGCTCAAGGTGTCCAAAATGACCAGGACAGTCAGCCATATTAGCCGTACAAGTCTCACACTTGGTCTTCCTATCCATTGTCCCAAGCCTTCCCGCCACCTTGTCGTTTCACCATGCTGTATTTGCAGAACAGACATTTGTCTCTGCAACAACAGAAGAGTTGCTTCGTGAAACCATGATAAGCTAATTTACGTTCAGTTATTTAGCATCGTTATAAAATAAACACCTGAATTATTTTATTTTTTTTTTCTAACAGATTTTATTGTAACTAAAAAAACGAATGCAGTATAGCTGATATAATTTATAGGAATGTAAATACAAGCTCACCAAGTTTGTCTTCAAAAACACTGAATCATCAATTGTTTGCGACCATCTGCATTTTGATACATAACCAAAATTTCAAAGGTCCTTGTTGCAGCTTTCAAATATTAGTGTATTTGTGATTATTTACGGCTTATATATATATGTTTTCAACATTTAAATTCCTTAAAATAGTTTTAAGTTTTCAACATGTTGAAAAAAAAAGTTGGAAAATGTTGTATAGGTAGTAAAAATAGATATAGATATGATATGAATCACAAAGATATGTTTAGTAGAGATCATTACTTAAAATAGCCCTTAAAAAAAAAGTTCACATGTATAACTAACAAAGATATGTAGTAGTCACTAGTAAAGATCATTACTTAAAATAGCCTCTCTTTTTTAAAGTCCAGTGCGATTTTCAACATCTATGTGTTTTCAATATTTAAACATTATTTCTTTAAAAATAATTTTAAGAGATTCAACATGTTGAAATAAAAAAAGTAAGCAAATGCTTTATAGGTAGTATAGAATCAACATCTAACCCACACCATAACCATTCAATACGTGATGTCAGATACAATCAATAGAATAAAATCATGCTCTCCATAAATTAGTCCCTCAAAAGAAATTCCGTCAGCATCTTAACAGCCCGTGACTTGTGATAATTGCAATGATCCAATCACCGCATTGGGTAACAAAGAAGAGGGATTGAACTGTTCATGCCTCATTTAAAAACCAAATCCATTGACTAATTAGAATTACATTTCAAAAACAAAGTTAAAAGTTCCCTTTGTTATGTGTCAATCATGACAGAAAAATGCAAATGGAATAAAATCTCAAAGCATCAATGAGTAAACAGAGATCATTAAAAGAAGCAGAGGGGTATAAAATCTAAAGTGACTCTGGATTTATATATTGCCACATAATTGAATATCAACCGATTAATTCATGTTTAAACTTTCATTTGTCTGCCACTATTTTTATGATCCTCACTCCCAGTAGAACGACGTGTAGATCGTGATGTGATACATGGCTTGTCCCACAACGTTGTTGAATGGAGGAGATGCTGGCTATTTAAGGTACTAAAGAACTAGTCTTTTGAATTGGTGGCCAGCTTTTTATTATAACTGTATGGGCATTATATGAAGAACAAAACCGATGAGGCAGAGGTGCCGAAAGCCAACAATATCTACTAACCATTCTTGGACCTTCATACCATCATGGGTCACCGATCTAATAATTATTCAGAAAGCAAAAGGAACGATCATCTCGATAATAAGTGCGTCGCAGAGCAACGTAACAAAGGTATTCCCAACAAATCCCATCCTAATTTCGTGGAGGAACATAATTCGTTTTCATCAATCTTTGTTTCTAATATCCCATGGAATGCGTCGGTCCAAGATCTTTGGGATATTTGTAACAAATGGGTGTGTGGTATCGATGTTTACAAAGCTGTCAAAAGATCCAAATCGGGTCATCTGTATTTGGTTTTGGTACGTTTTAAAAACGTTAATGATATCAATCAGTTAGTCTCCCAATCTAAGAACGTGCAATGGATGTGGTGTGTTTTCATTTAATTCTGCCGATGTGGCCCGAAGTATGGTCGATACTAGTAATAGAGACCTTAGAACGTTCTTGGGGACGGCAAAACCCAGTTTTAGGTTCGAACTCTCAACTGTGAGTACCAACGAAAATGTTTTTTTTTCCCAGTCTTTTAACTCGTATGCTAAAAGCGGATTCCTGGGCAACAAATCAATGGACATGTCGGGCTAATACGGTACAAGTAATGCTGGAGCAGTAATGTGGGTGTCGGATGTAACATAGTATATCAGAACGGGTAATGAAGCGGTGATGTCTATCTCGTAACGAATTGATTGATTTGGTATGGTATGTGAGCGGTAGATTAAAATCTTGCAAATCAAGTTAGAGATTTAAGTGTCAATTTCTCAGAGCTTCAAAAACATATGTCTTCTGTGGATTCGATGATGTTAAAGGACTTAGATATGTTGGGGGACGTTGGGTTGAGTTGGAATACGAACTCTAAGGATCAATAGTGCAAGCGTCAAGACTTCAAAGGCGTTATAAGAAAATTTTTCGGAGTTCAAAGATGTTTTCTCACGATTTTAGTTCCATGATGAAAGAATGTGTTTTGGATAACACCTGTTGGGTCTGCCATGGCATCCATGGGCATCCAAGGTTTATAAGAAGTTGGACGTGGGACTGACGTCCGTGAGAGAAGCAAGCGTGTTATACTGATAGGTAAGGGAGTGACCTAATGGTCCTCATGGGAAGGGTTTGTGTCCTTCTACAGAGTCTTTACAACGTGCGTGAATAGTCCCTTATAGTTTCATATCGAAATCGAAACTTATCGTATTATCGCTACTGAGTTTGCCATATTGGACGACCAAAATTGAATCGAGAGGTGCAAATTCCGATCTAAAAAATCCTCCTGGAAAGGGAAGGATGCCATGAGGGTCCAAGTTTGGATGCAAATTAGGAAAAATGAGGACATTGACTTGATGTCCGATAGTATTGTGTATTCCCGATTCCGCCTAGAAATCTTAACAATGATATCGTTGATCGCCGTTCTAGTCTAGTATATTGTGGAGGAGAGGCTGTACGTGAGGGTGGAAAAGTGATCTTGTGGACCGTCCTTTGAAGAAGGCGAGACTCGTGAAGAATTCGTCTTAGAAAATGATGCGGTGTATTAAGTCAACATCTAAACCCACACCATAACCATTCAATTCTTTGATGTCAGATACAATCAAATATATAAAATCATGCTCTCCAAATTAGTCACTCAAAGATATTCCGTCACATCTTAACAATGCCGTGACTTGTGAATATGTGCAATGATCCAATCACCGCATTGGGTAACAAAGAAGAGGGATTGAACTGTTCATGCCTCATTTAAAAACCAAATCCATTGACTAATTAGATTACTTTCAAAAAACAAAGTTAAAAGTTCCCTCTGTTATGCGTCAATCATGACAGAAAAATGCAAATGGAATAAAATCTCAAAGCATCAATGAGTAAACAGAGATCATTAAAAGAAGCAGAGGGGTCTAAACTCTAAAGTGACTTATATATTGCCACATAATTGAATATCAACTGATTATTTCATGTTTAAACTTTTATTTGTCTGCCACTATTTTTATGATCTCTCACTCCCAGTAGACGACGTGGTAGATTGTGATGTGATACATGGCTTGTCCCACATCGTTGATGAATGGAGGAGATGCTGGGTATTTAAGGTACAAAGAACTAGTCTTTGAATTGGTGGACGCTTTTTAGTATAATGTATGGGCATTATATGAAGAACAAAACCGTGAGGCAGAGGTGCCGAAGCAGACAATATCTACCATTCATGGACCAGTTCATACCAATCTTGTAACGAATCTTAGATAATTACTAGAGATGTTTGACAACCCTTTAACGAGACTCCTAAAGGTGCATATCATAATGATGATTCCCTTTTGATTGCCTACATTTTAAAAGTAACGAGGCCACGTCATAACAGAAATGTGGCAATGTTACTCAAAACGATTGTGGCAACTTTATGAATGCGGGCATAAGAACTCATTTAAAGACTTTAAAAGCGTATGAAGTTAGCTGTTGAAAAAACTAGTTCTGTTATTTCCGGTCCAAGTCAGCATGACAAAGCATTCATCCTAAATGAATTTTGTTAGATATTCTTTTGTTATAAGTCAACGCACAATATAGAACATTGCAGATTAAGGGGGGTGAAAGACCAGAGAGGGTGAGCGCGTGCATCAAGTCTCATCGGTGTCGTGTTAATAGAAATTCGGGTAATGGTTCCATAAATCTACCCTTATAGCAATAATAAAATCCTATTTAATCCGACTTAAAGAAGAACTGATCCTACATGAATTATGATAGTTTCTTCATTCATATATCGCAACTAACTAACTAACTAACTAGGGGTAAGCAAAAATTTCATGTTATTCAAAAAAACAACGCAATCAAGACGGCAACCATTCACTAATGAATATGGTCAAAAGTGTTGTTATTCAAAGTAAACAACGAATAATCACTATCTATCTATAAATGTTCAGTTTCATCTAAACACGTTAATTCCTTAATCAGATAATAAGTACCTGGGGGATGCCTAATTCTTTCCACCGGCTAATCGTCGGCCATGTTTGGATTGATGGGATCTTAGAGAAATTGCTAAGAAATGAGGGACTTTTCTTTTGACAAGATGTGATGCAGAGAAAAAAATTCTTTCTAGATGATGATCTTTTCCATGGACTAGTAAACGATAAGATAAACCCATATTCTAATACGTACTAGATATTTCAGTCATAAATTATTCCAAAAGATAAGATAAACCCATATTCCAAAAGAATAATAGTACTGATTTCATATTTTAATACTCCGTATTAGATATTTCAGTCATAAATTATTTTATGAGGGTACTAGTACTTGGCCACATAAAAAGTATATATTTTGTACTTTCATCGTCCTTTTTTCTTTTATCAGGCATGTTTTGTATTTTTTTGACATTTTTATACTTTTTACTTGTTAAAATTTATATTTTTTGTTTCGCACTCTGCGTTTCACAGTTTTATATTATACGCCGACCCACAAGCCCATTTACCCGTGTAATGTGTAAACTTTTGTATATATAAAACGAGTTAAATTGGTTAACCCGAAACCCGTTTAACCTATTCTACTAGATTTTCAAGCTTTTATTACATTATATCTATAGGTTCACAGTACACGCATGTTAATATATAACCCCAATTGCAAAGTATGTGCCAAGAGGTATTTACACAAACAAACAAGAATAGAAAAGGAAAAGAAAAACACAAATAAAGCTTTACTGTCACTATTGTTTTGTTTTAA
>BQNB010101418.1:0-24475 GCA_026074375.1 Tanacetum coccineum | reverse complement strand
CATCAAGCTTTACCTTATAATCCACTTGAGAGCAATAATCATGGCATTGTCTAGAGGTGGTACTAATTCCCATACGTCCAGTCGATCAAATTTATGGATTTCTTCCTGCATGGCTTGAAACCAGCAGTCTTCACTTTGGATAGTACGGAATTATAGAAGCACCACAAAGCATCTGTAGCAAGCTGTTTCCTTGTGGATACTGGTCTTGAGGGATTCCCAATGATGTTATCAAGAGGATGAGAGTCAGTCCATTTCCGGACATGTTCATAATGTTGAGTGGATTGGTTGAGTTCGGGTATGGTGATTTCCCTAGATGATGAAGCTTCAAAGTTATAGTCTGGGGCAAACACATTTACAAATGGTTCAGGATTAGCTGCAGCAAACGGATTCACTTCTGCATATTGCTCACCTGCTACACCATGATGTACCGAAGAGGAATGATGATCCAGTGGTGATGATGTATGACTTCCCGATGGTGCGTCGAGATCAATAGCAATAGACACAGATGGACCAGTAGGTATGACCGGGTCTTGTGCTACATTAGGGATAGGATCCTGACGGACACCCGGTGGAGTAAAATATTCATCAAACATGGGTTGGAATAACATCTCCAATTCTTTATTTGTGGGAGGTACATAGGGAATAGCAGGAGCAGGGTTGGGTACGAGCCCTGAACTGATAGGTCCAGGGCGCAACAGGTTTAGGAGGGGTGCGGATCCGGGACTGGATTGTACAGGAGCCATATGCTCAGTCAGCTCATCGAATTGAACGTGAATAGTTTCCATGATTTGTCGGGTTCGCTTGTTGTAGATTCTGTAACCTTTTCTGCTTGGTGCATATCCAATGAAAATTCCAATATCAGCCCTTGGTTGTAGTTTTCCAAGATTCTCACTGTCATTTGTAGGGTAACAAAGAGCACCAAAGACCCCGAAAAATGTGAGATCAGGCTTCTTATTGTGCACCAACTCATATGGGGTTTTGTTTTAACGTGTGTGAATAAGGGAACGGTTTTGGGTGTAACAGGCAGTAGCCATAGCTTCAGCCCAAAGAAACATCGGTGCCTTTGAGAAGATTAGCATTGTCCGAGCTGCTTCGACAAGAGTTTGGTTCCGTCTTTTTACAACGTCGTTCTGCTGTGGAGTCCTTGGCATTGTCTTTTAGTGAAAAATTCCAACGCTTTCATAGTAATCATACAGAGTCTTGTTAACAAATTCAGTTCCATTGTCGGTGCGGATGCATCTGACAGTCTTGTTGAGACCGACTTGTATTTGCTTCAGAAATTTGATGACAACCGTTGGTGTTTCATCCTTTGATCTTAAAAACTTGACCCACGTAAACCGAGAGTAATCATCGACGATTACCAAGATGTATTTCTTCCCATTAATAGTTTGCACACGCATCGGTCCACATAAATCCATATGAAGGGTGTTTAGAACTTCCAAATTGGTGTTTTCAGTTTTGGGTTTGTGGGTATGCTTTTTGCTCTTTCCTAATTGACATGCAGAACAAAGATGATCTTTTTCAAACTTCAATCTAGGTAAGCCTCTGACAAGGTCTTTTCTTGCAAGATCATTGATGGTACCGAAGTTCAAGTGGTTTAAACGCCGATGCCATAACCATGATTTGTGCTTGGAGGCTTTGGATAGCAAGCAAATTGGGGAGGACTTCATCATGTCTTCAACAGAGATAGTGTATAAATTAGAACCACGGGAACCTTTAAGTAATTCAACACCATCCGTATCACGAACATAACAAGAATGCTTTCTGAAGGCAACTTCTAAATCCGAATCACAAAATTGACCGACAGAAAACAAATTATGCCCCAGTCCTTCCACGTAGTATACCCTGGAGATTACACTATCACCAATGACATAATCTCCATAACCCATAATAGCACCAAAGTGATCATTCCCGAATCTAACTGTCCCGATAAACTTTTTCACGAAATTCATGAGCCTTGAGCGATCCCCCGTCATATGTTTTGAGCAGCCTGAGTCCAAATACCAAAGGACGATTTGTACGACCTGCATTTGAAAACAGACGAAGATGGAGAGTTTGGAAAATTGGATCCCCAATGTTGGTTGGGTTCCGATTGGTTAGCACAAGCAATGGCTGACATTCCTGTAAGTTTAGTGAACCTAGTTAAAGGGCACTGATCACTTAGGGTGAATGTTCTTCCTGTGGGTCTCCATTGATAACCAACATTGTTAAGTGTTTTGCCAGTTGGTTTCCAAATTTGTTTGATATGTTTAGGTTTCCACACTTGTGTAACTTGCTTAGGTTTCCAAACTTGCTTAACATGACGCACAACATTTTTAACATTGGGGGAGGCATTCACAGAGTTCAAATAAGTAACCACACACATATCATGATTAGCCGAAAATAAACATTTGTTACATGTTTGGCACACAGAATGAGAATTCGAATTAATTACAGTACGCTTAGAGCTAATACTAGAATCAACACGATTCGTGGTTTTAAGACTAGATCTAATTGTCCTAGGGTGGTCTTCTACTTTCGTCAAGCTATCACTTTTCGCGGCGAGATCCTATGTTACTTGATATGCTCCTAGCGCTAGATCCGCTAGACATCAGTGCAACTGTTTACTCTGTAAAGGAGCCACATGGACTTTAGACTTCTGAGTGTGTATGGACTCTACATGTTTGTGTGTAGTTACACTTGATGTTCAAATTGTCCTCAAAGGTATACTTGCTTTTTCCTAGGGGTGTTTGCATGCTTCTTATCTTGTTGATTAAAGACCTTTGGACAGGTGCCAAACATATAATCTAATAGTTCCTGAGAATGCTTAGTGTAACGGCAAGCAAATGTGAGTGATCTATCTAAAGGCCTTTCAACTTTGGAGCTTCTTCCATTATTTCGGCGAAGTGTATCTACAACTTTCCTTAAGAATGTCCTGAGATAAACTAATATGAACTTCCCTATTATTCCTATTGCGAGGGGGAATAGGTTCAACATCTATAGCATACTTTCCTGGTGCAAGAACTTTTGGTTTGACCTGATTGTAGTGACACAAGAACAGTATTCTATAGTTGGACCTTTAGACTTTTCATTTCATTTTTAAGGACAGTTGTCTGTCGGTATGCCTTAGCACGCTGATCTTTGTTCCAATCATACAATTCCTGTATGCTGCTTAATCTTTTGCATTTTCTACCCTAAAAAGCTCATTTTGTTCTTGAAGACTATTTACCTTTTCAGTTAATTGTGAAATCTAAAAGTCTCGAGCCCTAAAATCAATTGTTTGGTCTAGTTCGCTACGGGTTTCCTTAAGCTGAGATATTTGCATTTTCAGCCTTTGGATGACGTTGTCTTTTCCTTGAAGTGAAGCGTTCATTTGACCGATCACAAAACAGAGTTAAAAATCAGAGTATCATAACGGATGAAGACGTTAATTCCTAAAAACTATCCCCCCCTTTAAGGTTTTATATTAACTGTAAGTTTAGTGATTTGCCTCAAATTGAAAAACCAGTTTAAAAGACATATAATTATCCTTACAGGACACATCACGTAAATTAGAAAGCACTAGCTTCAAGTTCTCAGACAACGGGCTTTGACAACATGATGACCTTTTGCATCTCAGTAAATCTAGATACATTAAGCTCATAATTCCGATGCAGACAAAAACACTTCTTTAAACATACAATCTACAATTATATATCATCTTTTCGAGAAGAATAGGTTTTTCCGTTCAATCGCATCATGTTTCCTATTAACAATACTTTGTCTAGTTCAGCTTTCCAACCATCAAAGCAATCACTCATTTCTTTAAACTCTTTGTTAGAGCTTTTTGAATGCCCTCAAAGTGGTTCTAGAAGAGTTTTGCAAAATGGAATGACCTCACGTGAGGTAACATTCTTCGGGTTGTTCAAAACCCCTTTCCCTTTCATGATACCCCCCCCTGTGTGTGATCCTCATTTTACAGGTTTTCTCAAAAGCAAAAAAAAGTTGTCGAAGTGTAAAAAAGTGATTTTCACTTGACTTTTGGTTGGAAGCACTCCTGGGGACAAGCTGGCAGTGTATTGGAGATACACAGTCAACGCTTTTGATTGTCTGGTGTCTGCTCTCTGAAGAGCTTCAGCTTCATCTTAACAAATATTTTGAGACCAAATAATTTGTTTCGGGTCTGTTGTTTTTGTGGTGTGAAGGTCGCTAAAAAGTTTCTCTTTCGGTAATTAGGCGGGTGTTTAAATTGACCTGTATTAGCCACACATTTATTAGCTTTCATATTTATCATGGCATTTTTCTTCCTAGAAATTTAGATTTTCTTGGGTTTCCTCACAGTCCACTTACTACGCCGGATGCAGATTGGGTAGTAGACAATTACATGACCAATATACAGGGCAGGCTGAACTTGCCTTGCACATGTAGGCACAGGGGTCTTTAAGCCAATGGCTACTTATTCACTTCATCATAATAAGACCTAGGTTTTACCAAAACATCATGTGACTGTATGAAATAGACCCGTGGCCTGTTTGAATAGTTTATTCCACGACTTATCTTTAAAGCTTTTAAGTCCAAAATTCTTCAAGGTATTTATTTTCATTCTGATTAAAATCCTTTTTCCAAAGAGGAAACTTCATCACCATTAACTGTTTTTATGTGGATGGTAGAGGCAAGTTGCAATTTTACAGAATGAAGTGCCTTTTTCAAATTTTCTTCCTTAAAATTACGGCACAAATAACTATCCTTATTGCTCACAATCTTATGTTCCCGTTCAGTTAATTCAAACTGGCCCCGTCTTTCATACATTCCACTTGTTCCTTATATGTGGCAAGTTTCACATGTAACAAATATAGCTACTGAATCCGGGTTATGAGAGACAATAGGGCATCAATTCATGCAAATCAGTTATCTATCACACATATGCATCATTTGGAACCATAATGCAATATTTTGTACAACCGTAGTGCGTTGTCCTTTACATACTTATCATAAGGTCATATGACTATCACTCGTATAATCAGCCTGGAGTCAAAAACTGGTTTGGTTGTACTCGTCCGTGCATCTCGTGTTCGTCATGATGATCACTAACAGCACTTGATAGTTGATCACGATCTTTGTACCTCAATAAACGTCTGAATCTATGACGGACCGCTTCATCTTAAACTGATCTGCGGAGATAGATTAGCCATGAACAAAGTTTTGCCGTAGAGCTCATCAACATCAGGAAATCATACGCTTCACCAGTCATCAAGCGTTGAAATACATTTGTCCACATTGAGAGCTAAGTCTTGAACTGGTTGCTCATCCACATCTTCATCAAAAGCATTGTCCTGTCCACCAGCTAGGAACAATAACTGCTCTTCATCCAAGACTACCCCATTCTCTTGAGCTTGCATCAGCAACATCTTGTCTTTAAAGTACTCGGAGTTCTATGGACGCTTGGGTTGAGTGCAGTTCCTCGCTATGTGACCTACCCAGTTGCAGTTGTAGCACTTAACCTGTCTAGCTTGACCCGGATTGGCATTCCCCACTCTGTTCTGTGCTCTTCCATAACCAGCTGCACCTGTACCCCGTGCATTATTACCTTATCCTTTGTTCTATCGACCCTAAACATTCTGAACAACAACCCTGCCATCTTGTATAGTGGCTTGATTCCTTGGGTTTGATGAGGTTCTGAGTTGATTGTTTGTTTGAGGAAGAAAGGTTTTGTATGACTGGGTGAGTAAGGCAAGTGGTGTTGGGTTAGTTCTCGATTAGGTTTGTGCCGCTTAGAGAAAGTCCCCAAATCAAATTTGGGGTAGTCAGCAGACTGTGGTTGAGAATATTGTCTGTGATTTGTTGAGTGACTGAGCATGATAATCTGTTTTGAGTGAAACATTTGACATTAAGGGCAAGAGGATCTACGTTCCTGTTTGTGTGAGGCTTTCCAACATCATCTTATTCTCAATTGGAATAGTGCCTCGTGTGCTTCAAGTAAGCATACAGCTATCAAAGTTTGATCCTTCAAGCCTTGTTAAGTTCACCGCAGCATCAAATCTACCCTATTCCGTAGCATGTTATTCACTAAAACTTTGAGTTCCAACTGTAATTTTTGACATTGTCATCTTGATTGTTCCGCATGTCATGATGAGCTTGGCAAACCGACATAAATAGTTGTGAATGGTTTTCGCCTTTGTTCTGACGAAAGTGTTCAAAGTCCATCATACAGTTGGTGATTCACGGTCGTCCCTTGTTAATTCTGATCTTCCAAAGCATCTTCACATTGTCCCATATGTCCTTTGCATCAGTGTAATGATTAAGAGTGAATAGATATCTTTGGTAAACCTGAGTAGATGTTTGTTTGCCCGAATGGTCAGCATTGTACCTATCCATCATCATCCTGTTACATATCCGAATAAACTCAGGTCGTGTCAGAGACCCAGATTTAGAGTGGCCTTCAGTTCCTTCAGCAACATACGCGCATGGTCCCCATCTGAAATGGCCAGTCATCAATTGACTTTCAAATGATACACCCCATTATCCTACCCCGACAGTATAATCTTATACGTTGTTGCCATGAAGCAAAGTCATCCTAATCCAAGCATCGTGTCGGTATCAGACCGCACATTGGATGCCTCTGAAGATAGCCATAATGATTACTTGTGATATGATTAAGTTGATCATCATGATTAGTGATTGTATTTAAAAGTGATGATGGTGTGTGGATTAGGTGATATGTTGTTTAATTCTGATTTGATTTGGTGAATAATGTAACTTAATGTAGAATTGAAGTTTTGTCAAAAGCAATGAGAATTGTCAAAACGCAGTGAAGAATTCTCAAAACGCAATGAAGATTTCACAAAACAGCCATGAAGAAATCTTGGATCAAAACGCAATGAAGAGTCCTTTGAGGTTTTGATCAAAACGCAACGTTAGATTTGATCAAAACGCATCAATTAAAAAATTAGGCAGAGTCTTCCCTAGTCAAAACGCAACGAAGTCTTCAAAACGCACTTAGTCAAAAAGTGCAACCTGTATCAAAACGCAAACGACAAAACGCAATGACCAAACGCAAAACCTCTAGGTCAGTCATCACTCGCAATGATCAAAACGCAACGATCAAAACGCAGCCTCTAGGTCAAAACGCAATGATCAAAACGCAACGATCAAAACGCAATGTGCTTTCTTCACCCAAAACGCAACCAAGAATGTCTCAGAAGGTCAAAACGCAACGACGAGAATACAAACTTTTTCACCTAAAACCCTAAAAATCCCCATTTTGAACGTTTCACTTGGTTCTTTGCACAACTTGGTCCTAGAATGTTATAACAACTATAAAAACACTAACTTTAACATCACAAACATGAGAGTCAAAGAGTGTCAAGAATAAGACCATAAACCTTCTAAAACCAAACTTTTGATCTAAACTAACCAAGAAAACGCACACACAATCTAGCTAATCATCCCATGGGCTCTGATACCAATTGTAGTATACATGATATCATAACACAAGCAAGAGATGATGGGTTGGCTACTTTATCTTAGAGAGAGAAAGTGGTCTTTCTAGAGAGAGAAAGTGCAAGATAATGTATAAGCTTGAAATGAACAACCAACCCCTTCCCATGGGTGGGAAGGGGTTTATATACAAGTGTTTGTGAGCATTATGGGCTTGGGTATGGGCTTACACTTGGGTAAAAGACCCCCCAATACCAAAACATACGCTTACTTTCTAACTACGAGACTATGCTATACTAAAACGATACACGTGGGTGACCGAGTCCTTTATTCCACTAATCCTAACACAATACAATCATCCATTCAAGGTGCAAGAGAAAACCTATCGTTCATTAGAATACGAAGATATTAGTTATTTAGTGCATTCCGTGAACATGCTTACTTCACAATATAGAGGATCGAAGTCCATGTATTCTAAACTTGTGTAATAACTTGATCATGGTGATCATGGTGTGTATAGTTGTTAGATCGTGATGATCATAAGAAGTTTAGATAGATCGGTGTGAACCAAGTAAGTGATCTAGTTGAAGTGAAGTTATAAGAGAGGTATACAAAAGTAGTTTAATTGGTAGTGAAGTCGTGAAGTGAAGTTAGTGAAGTAGTGAGGTGAATAATACTAAGCTGAAGATGTTGTTAGTTTGTGAAGTTGTGTTGTTGAAGTCGTGAAAAGTAGTGAAGAGTTGTGAAGTCGTGATAGATTGATTCTAGCTAAGATTAGAACTCGACATCTAGCTTAGTGTAGGAAATTGATATAAGCGAAAGTTGTGTACGGTTTTCTCTGCCATAAGGGAGCTTGTTGACTAGTGAAGTAACTCTCGAGTTGGGTAATCGGGGAGTAGATTAGGGAGAAGAGGTGCTTCGTAACCGAACCACTATAAATCATCGTGTCTGGTTTGCATTTCCTTTCACATATCTCTTTACATTTATACTCGCATTTATTGCTTTATATTTATACTTGCATTTGTGTGTTGATTGTATTGTTGTGAAAATGATGATTACTATGTGAACACTCATCATAATATGTCACGCTTGGATCGACAATTTGATACGACACAATTAAGATATTTAAAAGGAAACTGTATTACCCCCTCTGCGATTCCACAATTGGTATCAGACCACGTCGCTTCCTAATTTTTTAAAACAATATGTTTTAAAAAATTAAGTACGATCCATGTATCAAATTAACTATTAAGGGATTAAATATGAAAAAGTGATTGTTATTAACTTGTATTAGTTTTGAGTTATATTACACTAATTATACTAGCACAAAATAAAAAAATCTTAAATTTAAGTGTTATAATTTCGTATCAAATTCAAAAGTTGTACACCTTTCCGCATAGTTAGAAAAACCAATTTTTTATAAAATTCATAATTCGAGTATCAGGTGTGGGTTGTGGGGGGGGGGGTGGGGGGGGCGGCCCCCTTTAATTTTTACAAGGGACCACCTGTCTGATTCGGCAGTTTTTCAGAAACTTTGAAAAATCATATAAAATCAACCGTAAGTCTGTAGAAGTCGTGCCACCCGTCATTTCGAAGAGAATTGAGTCTACTTTCATATAAAAATACTTCCAAGTATTTATTTCAAACTTAATTTAGTCAGAAAGGCAAAATACTACTTATTGTACAAAACGTTGAGTCTTTTTTAAGTAAAACGTGTATTTTACTCTTTCCTTCGAGTCGAACATTTCTAGTCGTAATATCTTTTGAAAAATGGTGTAATTAACTTTAAAATATAAACTTGATTTTTGAAATGGAGAGTAAACTAATTTGTCTTCAAACAAAAACAAGCTAAGTAGACATTGTGTATCTATTACCAAAACTACGACAATTGCTTTGTGTTATGCTATGTGATTATGTCACTTCATTAAACTTAAGTTTGTTAGTAGATAATTATTAATGGATCGTTTTCTATTTGTAATAAGCTTAATTGAATATCTAGCACAGTGCCATGTACACTATCCCGTTGTCAGCTAGTTTTCGAATTATGTCTAACTAGAACTTATCTAGATTTATTGCATAAAATTGCGATTGCTCTTGCATTGCATATAGCATAATCACTTAATTTATCAATTGTTACATAAACATGCTTGTAAATCTTTTCGAAGTATGGAAATATACTTAAGAAATAAGAGTTCCAATCACTTGTCAATAATTATTAAATAGTTAAAATTAGTCACCTAAATATTTCCAACGATTTAATGATATTTCCACAACACGTTTAAATATTTTCAACAACTTGCTTTGTTTGACCTTGGGTTGGTTAAACAAAATAAATGATTATACTAATACATTTGTAATTAAAAAAAAGGAAATGCTTGTGCTTGCATGGTTCTAACATACATACATAAATATATATATATATATATATATATATATATATATATATATATATATATATATATATATATATATATATATATAATATAGATACATATAATAATATATATATATAGGAGGGTTCTAGGAAAACCATATTTTGCTAAAAACCTAAAAAACTCAAAACCAAACGAATGCCCTAAAAGACCAAACAGATGCTATAATTTTTTTCAGACTAAAATTAGGTTTTTTTCAAGCAATATGAGCCTCGATATAATGTGTAAAAACCTCAAAAAACAAACAAATGCCCTATAATTTTTCAGGAATATACAAAAGAATTTTTAGCATCTTTTATTTTTTAGGGCATCTGTTTTGTTTTTTTTTGGTTTTTTACAGAGAGTAAATCGAGGCCATATTTTGACTGAAAAAAACAATTTTAGCTTGAAAAATTAAGGCCATCTTTTGTTTTTTTAGGGCATTTGTTTGGTTTCTGTTTTCCACACCGAAATTAAGTTTTTCTCATGAATCCCATCCTATATATATATGTAATATAATATATATATATAATATATTATATGTATATATATATATATATGTATATATATATATATATATATTCTATGATATACATATGTGTATGAATATACATATGTATATATACATAGATATATATATCATATCTATATATATATATTATATATATATATATATATATATATATATATATATATATATATGTATATATACATATATATATATATATATATATATATATATATATATATATATATATATATATATATATTTAAAAACCATATAGTATTTTACAAAAGATGTGTTATATAAAAATTGTTAGAAAACTCATTTATATACTCATAAAATGTCAGAAACTATGCATAGTATACATAACAACAAATAGTTTTTCGCACAAGTAAAATTTACGACAATCTTGAAATATGATATTAACTTATCATTATTCATCAACCTCACCTACAACTAATCTTAGGGATAATGAAACACACTAATTAAATATTTATTTATCTCTTTAAATGAGTGTTCCTTGAGTGTCAGAAAGATTTTGAGAATATATCTATTCATTATTCAAATTATGATTGATATCTTTAGTGAATCTAATGACAAGTTTCGTGTAAGGACTTGAAATCGTATGTCATAATTTGTTTAGTTTCAAGAATATATCAAAAACATAACAAAAGATCTCATCATGGATCTACATAACTCAATCACACTTGATTATATGAAATAATTACATCTTTTTCTAGATGAAAGAGAATATGCATCGATCATGAACTCACACTTGTGTTATGATGCCATATGGAGTCTACTTGTCCAATGAATGTGTTTCTCAAATATTATACAATATGTTAATACATGCATAAAATACATACCAATGAAGTAGGATTGATGATTTGGATGTTTCGTCCGAAATATTCAAGCAATTTACATTGCAATGCAATTGGTAAATGTGTCATTTCTGAAAAACCAAACACGAGCAAACTAACAATATATGTAAACTTTGCTCATACAACATAAAAGTACAACTCATAGTTAAAATTCACTTTTAACTAAAATTCTAAAATAAAAATAATATTCTTGTTTATTCACCTAGGATAACATGATGTTTGAGAAACATTATGTTTAAAGATTTTATGGACTTATCGTATTAAACGATTGATAAAGGATAATATATATCATATGCATCTTATTTCTTCGTAGCATAAATGGTTGGTGTACAAGAAAATACGCTACATATAAATTAGAAAAAAATATAAGTATTAAAATTGAAAAATAACATAATCAACATATGTATCAATTCGCATAAACAATTAAAAATACATTTATTTAATTATGATATACAACATTGATAAGAATAATAATTTTTTAAAAACATATTTGTTAAAAAAATAAAATATGTCTCTTTTGAATCATTTATCATTAAAGAATCACAAACTCAATTAAGATAAATAATATTGATGAGATTCATTTCACATGACATGAAGTGGAGAATTCTTAAAACACTCTTAATATAACATATTTTTCCTTGTCACAAATAATCACATCTCTTGGCTTTTAAAAAACCAAACGCGTTGAATATCACATGTGATAACTGCACATGTAAGATGACTAAGTATAAGACTTCCATTAAATCAAACAATATGTAATCAAAACCAAACAACCTATCGATCTTGAACAAAAGATTAAAACATCTTGCTTACGCTTATCTACACATCTTTATTAGGATTATGCGAACCGAAATTAATGTATGTTAGTTGAGTCATGTTAGGCCCTCTATGAAAAGATAATACAAATTCTATCTTTTCTACACTCATTAGCAAATTATAAGAACTTATTTGTCTAACATGAGAATGACTACTGAGAATCTAATTGCACTAGAAATTCATTTGACCTAACGGTTGAATTGCATCAAGAGTGAAGTTGGGTTTCGGTGTATAACCCGTAAAAATAGTCTGTTCAGCCTAATTGGAGCACCACTAGTGATAGTCTCAATTATTCTCTAATTTTGATTAAATGCGCTTCTAAATATGCCTAATAATAGTCTACATCGATAGACCTTGGTATATCATTAGGAGTACACATAAGCACGTAGAATTAGGTCCTTTTCCTTAGTCCAATCTAGACACAATGCACCTCACATATGTGCTGTTAATGTTTCAAGATGATACTTGTTCACATGTAATGTAAATTATAATTCTCGTGACTTGATGCTCAATGTTTAATTGCTTAGATATTAAATGTATGTCCACTATAAAGGCATTTGTCTTTTTCTAGAAATTTAGATAAAATATTTCTTAGTTGATCTAAATGACACATGCTCCTAAATGCTAAATGCTAACATGTCTAACACTCCTCTAAGTAGGTTTGACAACTTAAATATTTCATCTGAAATATTCAAATATCTTTAGCTTACGATCGCAAACGTTAAAGGTCATATCCGAAAGTTCATATTCAAGCCTTTTAACAAAATATGTTAAAATGCTCTTCCTAATGCTAAAAGCTTACATCGACCTTCGCGTGACAAAGTCTACGATTTTTTACATAAGTGATTCGTATCTATCTTTAAATATAGCACACCATAAGACTAAGTACTTTTCACGTTTCGTTATCTATTTCCATTCCTTAGGAATGTTTTACGATGGTTAGTCTCATGCCTCACCTCATACCAATGAGATGAACATTATCCATCGATCTTAGGATAGAAAACTCATCATAATTTGTCATTATTTCCTTCGCGACAATGTCCAAAAGGAAATATCTTCATCGAAAAAGTTTTGTCGGAAGACAACATCGCCGGCATCCTCACTAAACCACTCAAACGTAAACCTTTTTAAGTCTAGGTCTAGGAATGATGAAACAAATCTCGTAAACATGTCATTCTCATTTTAATAGTCTTGTTACTATTAAATACATTTCGATAAATCTCGACATCTTAATCAGTTCATCCTAAATGTTTAAGCATTTTTAATTCACGAAATATAAATTAAAATGTCACTCGTTGTTTCATGTCTAGTCGTTTCACTAAAACCTTTGTCACACCTCTATTATTATATAGATGGTTAATATCTTCCGTCCACATTTCCGCTACCACCTTTAAGACAACCTCGTACCTCGTCGTGTGATTGTTCCATAAACATTCACAATACCCGAGAAGAGCTACATAACTTCAAGAATGAAGTTCATCGTATGCTAACCGTCATCCATCATGACATTGTCAAGCTCATCGCTTTCATCGTTATTTCTCTTCACCTATTCTTTTTATTCCACAATTTATGTCCGGATGAGCACGAATTAGAAAGGAAGGGAAAACACACATCTTCACATATATCCTTTAACCAAACACTCTTAAGAACTCACATACTGTGATTCCTGTTATATCAATAAAACCACAATATACACTTCTACCATACACTCAACCATCATAAGTATCATTCACTCTTGTTAGTGATCACAGTTTCTAGTACATCCCTAAATCACAATGGAAATGAAAAATCGAGTCAATCTTATCTACTATCAACCTCGTGTCATCCACCTAATCATGTTCACAAGAAGATTCACCATGTAACCATTCCCCACAAGTGAATTTCGTAATGCAATGTATCTCATATTCATATCCCGACACTCATAAGCATGTGTGCCTATGTTGTCAAAAGTCAAGTGAATTTCGTAATGAAATGCGTCTCATCCTCATATCCTGACACTCATAAGCATGTGTGCCTATGTTGTCAAAAGTCAAGTGAATTTCGTAATGAAATGCGTCTCATCCAATCATTTCCACTGTTTAACAAGTGAAGAACACAAAGAAGATATTCAATCTTCAAAGTGTTGTTGAGTCATCACAATATCGTGTCTTTCATTTGTTCATTTCCGCTTTTGAGCAAGTGAAGAACACAAAGAAGATATTCAACCTTCAAGTGTTGTTGAGTCATCACAATGTCGTGTCTTTCATTTGTTCATTTCCGCTTTTGAGCAAGTGAAGAACACAAAGAAGATATTCAACCTTCAAGTGTTGTTGAGTCATCACAATGTCGTGTCTTTCACTTTTCTTCCACCATTTTCACATTTTCACCTTTGTTCATCAACATTAACAACCAACAAAACACCCAACAAACCTATAGTCAACACTTTTTTTTTTTTTTTTTTTTTTTTTTTTTTATTTTTTAAAAAAACAATTTTCAGGCAATTTTTTTTTTTTTATTTTTTTTTCCCCCTTTCCATCCACACTCATTCCTTCTTCGTTTATGTTCCTCAACAAACACCTTATCATCAACATTTAGTTCGACCTAAAGTCTTACGATAATGTTTATCCTTAAACACCCCAAACATGAAAAGCATACATAATGCTTAACAAAGAAACCTTGAGGATTTAGGAATCTCTCAATACAACACTTAGTCTATTCAAACCCACAATCATCATATGTTAATACTTCTTATCCATATGACATCTTGGAAGGAGTCTGTTAGCCTCAATTTTATTGAGTCAATAAAGGAAGCTCGTTCACCCAGAAGAAGGTTAAGTTTGAATGGGGCGATAAACAAGAAGCAGCTTTTCAATTGTTGAAGCAAAAGTTGTGCAGTGTACCAATCCTTGCTGTTAGCCCTAAAATATGGTGACTAATCCGGAATTACATTTATCATTTATAGTCGGGTCGGGTTAGTTTAGCTAGTCGATATCGGGACTATAAATACTCCCTCCATACTTCCATGGAGGGGTAGGAGTTCACATTGTAAAGTGTGAGTGTGTGTGTGGTTCCTTTTTCTCTATTAAACCACACACATACACAAACACTCCTACTTCTCCTTTTTTCTTCATCTCTCTTTTCTCTCTATCTCTTTCTCTTTTCTCTTAATAAAATGGCTCAATTTCTTTTCCATTTTACCAAGCCTCCGGATCATTGTTCAAAGGGTGAATCTATACTAACAATTGGCATCAGAGCTACGTGTGGATTCGTGGTTGATTCTTGTGGTTAAACAAGATCAAATTCGTGTGTAATATTGAAGAAAAAATCAAACCCGAATTTTTGTGCTTAGATGTGTGAATGTTTATGTTATTAAGCAAGATCTAGGCATAGGGTAGCTAATTGTGCAAGAGAAATCAAGTTAAAAGGTCAAAAAGGGCGATTTTTAGGCGATTTTAGGTGGAAAAACTCGTATATTTCGTCGTTGCGTTTTGACTTTCTGGCAAAGTTCATGTTGCGTTTTGACTCTCTTCTTGTTGCGTTTTGACTTTTTTCTTGGTTGCGTTTTGACATTGGTTGCGTTTTGGTTCACTGCGTTTTGATTACAGGTTGCGTTTTGAAGACATCATTGCGTTTTGACTAAACGTTACTCTGCCCAATTTTTTATTCATTGCGTTTTGATAAAGATAGTTGCGTTTTGATTAGTGGTTTCATTGCGTTTTGACTAAAGTCATTGCGTTTTGACCATGGAAAACCCATGTTTTGAAACCCTAATTTCCCGAAAAAAAATGACCAAAAGTCTCACCACTGCGTTTGATAAAGATCATTGCCGTTTTGACCAAATCTTCAACCACTGCGTTTTGGTTTCACTGCGTTTGTGTGAAGAAAAAGGGTTTCAAGTAAAACAGCATAACTTTTGATCTAAACACTCGTTTCAGCCCGTGACCTCTCAAACGAAGAGAAAAACGATACGGATCACGCCTTTAACCAGCCCAATAGCTGGTTAAGGATTTCTTAAGGCCCAAAAAGCTCGTTTACTATGATTTATTGACATTTTTCAGTTTTTTGGAATTTGTGTTAGACTTGTTTTTGTTCTAGCTCACGGCCCATCTGTATATTTAGGCCCGTTTCAGATTGGTGAGCCTAATTAAACAAACAGCTTTAACCCTAGCCAGAAAATTATCTGTTAAATCATTGGCTGCTGATTCCGAATCATTCATTCACGGTTATCTAGTGATCTTGTAAAATCCCGATTAATCATTTGTCGGTTTTGATCATAGACGAGTAAAATCCCGTGAACGTGAATTGCATACAACCACAATATCAATCACATCATATCCACTTAAGATCCAACAACAATTTTCACACTTCATAATTCACGTTAAAATGGAAACAAAGAATACTTCATCTTCGGGTTCAGTTTTAGAGGAACCAGAGATACAGAAACTGCAGATGCAAGCAAAGATCTTCAAAAGAAGAACTCCATGATAAATAAATGAAACTTAAATCAACCACTCAACGTTCTCGACAGTCAGAGTAATATGGTATCAACAAGCTTTTGCACGACTATTTTGTGTGATAGTTTTTCAACCTTCAGTTCAGTTATCTCAACACATGAATAACTTAGAAACACTTCTCAATGCAGAAACACTTCACGAGATGGATTCCAAATCTGCTCTAAGTGTGATCAAAGTACAGTTTGAAAGGTTCATTAACTCTGACTTGTTAAAGCCTCTCGATATTTATTCAAGATCTTTTTCATCAGATCGAGAAGTAATAGAAACCTTCAGAGATTACACTAAAATGACAGCTCAAACATTCAAGGAAACAATCATCCAGAACATGAATTCCATTGAGCAATGTATAATACGAAAGAGCAAGTCCATGAGTCAAGAGCTAAAGATTACATTAAAAAATGTTGAGTTGTAAGACAGTTGCAGATTCAACAGTGCAAGGTTCAAGAGGTTCAATCATCGGTTACAAGTTCAGGAGATGAAACAAGCAGTGGGATTGTATCAGATGAAGAGATTGAAAAGAAGGAATTGGAAGCACATACGGTATTCATGGCAAAGATCAGGAAGTCTTACCTCATAAACAAGTTTCATAGATATGCCATTGGAAACATGTAACAAAATCATGATGCAAGTAATGTGTTTGCAAATGAAAGACGACATTCTGAGCAACCTGAATCCATTAATGACACATATGTTTTGGAGAAGGATGATAGCAATGTCACTCCTGATTCATCAAATATATGTAATAATGATAATCAGGTTGACCAAAATGCTGTAGAATGTGCTGCTGATGAGCGTGCTGCGCTTGCTAATTTAATTGCAAATTTAACTCTTGATACTGAGGAAAACAAAACGATTTTAAAGCAATTAAAGAAAGCAAACGCATCATTAACTCAAGAACTGAAGGAGTGCAAAACTAACCTTGATGAGACTAGTAGGGCTCTGGGGGCGGCTACTAGCAGTCGGGATAGTACTCTGATTGCACTTCAGACCAAACAGACTGAGCTTGAGAAGTACACGGCCCTTAATGACCTAACGAGTGATTATAAAATACTTCAAACAAAGTTAAATGACACTCTAGGACTATTAGCTATTAAAAACATTGACATAAAAGAGGGTTTGAAAACTAAAACCTATGAAATTTCAGTTGTCAATCAGAAACACGATGAGCTAGTCAAAAAGAGTCTGTTAAATAGGTCACAATTTGAAGGTCAACTCAAAGAGAAAACAAAGGTTATTTCGGATTTAAAGGTTAAGGAAGGAAAAGACATTGACACGATGATTGAGATGGAGAAACAGTTAAAGTTTTTAAATGAAATTCTTTATAAACGCAATCAGTCAATTCAGACCATTCACATGTTAGCACCCAAATGCGCAACGTATCATGGTAGATCAACCTTTGCTAATCCAAAGTACTGCAAGAAAGCTCAATCTGATAAGCCCTGTTTGTATGAGATCCCATATGATACTTCTGATCCTGCAAACAGATTTTGCCCCGATGGGGAAGAGACAGTGACTCTTGAAAAGGAGAGTAGATCAAAATTAGATAAAGACACAGTGAAACCATATAATTACACATATCAAAACAGTCTTTATGAAACTTTCAAACCACCATCCAAAGCCTATCTTGATCAGTTGGAACGCGCTAAAGAAGTTAGGAAGACAATGTGGAGAAAAACGTTTGTTAGGACAAAACCAAACATTGCTAAAAACGTTGGCTTTCTACCCATGTCTAAATCCATTAGTAAAAGTAGACTACTTTATAACGAAATGACAAACAACTTCAATCATTTTAGAACAATTTGTCAACAAACTTGGTCTAATCATACTTATAGTGCATTTCCTAACCCAACTGCTAAGACTATGGAAGTTTTGATCAAAACCTTATTAATGCCTCTTTCAACAAAGGTTGAAAGTGAACCCCCAAATGGTTCAAATGCAGATATCCCTAACCAATGTGAAAGCGAACAAGCTCTTAATGTCAGTGCAGGTACTCTCTTAAGTACAGGTACATCGTTCAATCCTACAGAGGAAGGACTCAGAGTTTGGTTGCGAAAAAGAAAGATATCTCAGAAAACAGGGCTTCAAGGAATTTTGATCTGATGATCACAAAATGACGTTTGAACACAGCAGTTCAAGCCTCGGTCGTCAATGTCAAATGGTGTCTGCTGAAAATAACACTTCAGGCCCCGTTCCTCAATGTTCAAAAGACGTTTGATCGCAGCAGATCAAGCCTCGGTCTTCATGGAAATGATGTCTGATCACAACAGTTCAGACCTCGCACCACAACGACAAGAGATGTCTGTTGAAAATGTCTCTTCAGGCCTCGTTCCTCAAGGACAAAAGGCGTCAGATTATGACAACTCTGACCCCGTGCCCCCAAGACAAAATGTTGTTCTACATTGAAAAGACAGATTTGTCACAACAAGGGTTGGAATTTCTCTTCAGTCCTTTACTTGAAGAATATTACAATCCAGCACACGGTCATGCTGAGGACAACAACAATGATCAAGCACCGAATGCATCATTTCAAGAAGATGAATTTATCAATCCTTTTTGTACACGGTACAAGAAATTGGTAGTCTTCCTCACACAACATGATAATACCGAGTGCATCATTTCAACCACAAAGTTTGTCATGATTACGAAGGAACCAAGATCATCCATTAGAAAAAGTTCGGGAAAATCCAACCATGCCATTCCAAAAGAGGCCAAGCTTGCCACAGATCCTGGAAATGTGTATGTCGCGCTCACAGTAGTATTGATGAACCGAAGAACATTAGGAGCAAAGGCTGTTCTCCATGGATCAAAGCAATGCAGGATGAACTTCATCAGTTCGACAGACTAAAAGTCTGGGAACTAGTCGACAAACCATTTGGCAAGATGATTATAAAGCTAAAGTGGTTATGGAAGAACAAAAAGGATGAAGATCAGACTGTAATTCGCAACAAAGCACGACTTGTTGCTAAAGGTTATGCTCAGGAGAGGGTATTGATTTGAAGAATCATTTGCTCCATTTGCTCGCTTGGAACAGTATTTGGCTTTTGTTGCCCACGCAGCACACAAGTCTTTTCCAATCTATCAGATGGACGTAAAAACGGCATTTCTAAATGGTCCACTGAAGGAGGAGGTTTATGTTGCTCAGCCAGAAGGGTTCGTTGATCCAGATCATCCAGAAAAAGTCTACCTTCTAAGGAAAGCTTTGTATGGATTAAAGCAAGCTCCAAGAGCCCTGGTCGATGAACTAATCAAACTTCTTGATGTCCAAAGCATTACTAAAGTACAATGACCCACTTTATTCAAGATAAAATACGGGGAGGATATTCTACTTGTGAAGATTTACGTTGATGACATAATATTTGGGTCGACAAATCCTAAATATTCAAAACGATTTGAAAAGTTAATGCACAGTAGATATGAAATGTCCTTAATGGGGGAGATGAAATTCTTTTTAGGACTTCAGATCCACCAGTCCCCAAAAGGTAATTTTATCAATCAGCCAAGTAACGCATTAGAGATTCAAAAAAGCATAATATAGACAACGTCACTCTTGGTACACCAATGGCTACTAACCTAAACTAGAGTAGATTTGAGTGGAGAAACCCGTAGACTAATCTGATTATCGTAGTAAAAATTGGGTCACTCATGTACTTGACATCTATAGACCAGACTTAGGTGGCAAGCAGTATGCCTATTGTGCACGTTATCAAGCACGATCACTCAAAAGCACCTCAAGAGGTTAAAGATCTTTAAAAGACCTAAAGGGTACCATGAACATGGACCTGGTATCCAAGGATTCTAGCTTTGAACTACCAGCATTTTCAGATGCGATCAATGCCGGTTGCATTGATACTCGGAAAAAGCACTTCTAGAGGGATACATTCCTTTGGGGATTGCTTGTAAGTTGGATGTCCAAAGAAATAAAACTGCCCTGCAATGTCGCAGCAGAGGCAAGTCGTGGCGTATCTCAAGTTGTGCTCAAGTTAATGTGGATGAGAACACAGCTTCAAGATTATGGTTCAACTAACACAAAAATACCGTTTGTATTGCGACTCTCATTCAGCATACTATCTCATGCAACCCACTCAACACCACGACAAAGCACATCCATACTCGGTCATCATTTCCATAAAGGAACAGGTTGAAAATGGTATAAGTGAATTAATATTTTGTCAGAACTGAATACCAATTTAGCTGACATGTTTTACGAAACCCTTCCCCTGAGGATCGGTTTAAGTATCTTTCAGAAGGATTGGTATGAGATGTTGACGTCCAACGGAATGGGAGGTTCTGACCAAATGATCTGCTTGATATACATCATCAAAACATCACCATGTAAAATTATTTGAGAAAAGAAAAATACAAAAGACTATAAAACTCAAAAGAAAATAAAAATCAGAAAATCAGAAAATTTTCCAAAAAGATTCTTCCGACATGTCTCTTGGAATCGATAACATGACGTGGCTTAGAAATTCGATTAACATTGACACGGGTGTGTAAATTGAAAGTTCGAGCGAGAGTTGCAAATGTTTTCACAACATGTCATTTCTAATTTTTCTAGATGGCTTATGTGCAAATGTCAGTCATATCCCGGACGTCAAATAAAGGGGGGGGGGAACGTTTATAACATATCCTCACAACGAGAAAATTAAAACGTTTTTTTTTCCCCCTTTGCGTCTTGAGCTGTTCTTACAAGACATTCAATGTTTATAGCTCAAGAGAAAGGAAAGTGTACGTTTCAGTGCGCTTACCCTTAACGTTAGAAGAGAAGCCCTCTAACATTTGGTTTTTCAAAAAGTTGAACATGATTTTTCAAGAATTTCTCGATGACAAATCATAATCTTTCAAAATTGTGTGTTCAACACTCCAACCCTCACAATGTTTTCAAAAGACAACAATTTCTCAATTGGTCCTATTTTTGAGGGGGAGTTTTTTGAAAAACAAAGTTTTAATGTTCTTGGATACATCATCAACGACCATTCTTATGTATTCAAAACATTATCAAATGTTCCAAACCATTCATGCTGACCATATTTCCCCACAGATTTTTCAAGACATATTTTAATCACAAGGTATTTCAAAAACTAAGTGTTTATTATTTAAAATAAGGGGAGAAAATGTATTTAAAATATGATCTAATTGACTCAATGTGCTGAAAAGGTTTTATGGTTCGATCTTATACCCAACAACATCTTAATTTCACGACGATTCTGAAGTCATAAGGTGGTTAGGTTAGGAATCAATCCTATGATCCAACCAGAACCGGAGGATCTACCCAAGGATAATCCAAAGTTAGAAAAAAAAAAAAAAAAAAATAGCATGTCCTTGATGGTATAATGGAGATGAATGTATAGGGAAGAATGCGACTAAGATTGACTAAACACTAGAACAATCACAACAAGGGTAGTAATGGACGCCTGGTAAGCATTGTAAGGCATTGAAGAATGAAAAAGAAATTGTATGGATAAAGGGTCTAAAGAACGAAGCCCTACCAACAACTAAGCAGAAACCGGGTCACTACATAGCTGTCAGAATCACAAGTTGATTGCTGACATGAAAACACATCATGGGACCCATGATGCAATGCACAACCCTTCCCAAGCCATTCGGGTTTCTCTCAATAGAAACTTGTCTCATTTTGTCACGGAGATACACATGTTATCTATTGACATCTCATTCCAAGATCGTTGATATTGAATAGGTGGCAATATGCTCCACCACCGAGTACTAAAGACCAAATCACTAAACGAGTCTAGAGCTAAGAGATCAATAAAATCTCGATAGGTAACCATTCCATTTCAAACACTTTTGAACATCATCAAGTTCACAATCGGTTATCAAGAGTCCTACGCAATATCATTGTGATATTTGCCAGAACATCCGAGTGATACTAATGTATTCATAATGAAGATGGAAATCCTGCTTGAACCAGCATCAAACAAGCTCTTGGTAGGTGACTTGCGAGATTCTATATGAATCAAACTTGTGACAACTGGATATCGATTTGGTCCAGTAAATGAATTGACGGTTGATGAATTTTGATAAAAACATGACACTCTCGATGTGTTACAAAAACTCTTTAACGAGTGACACGTCGATTGATTTTCAAATCAATTTTCTCGGTTATCACTAACGTAAACCTGCAGGTCAAACGGTGGTAACGGCAACCTCAATCCTATTCAAATGCTCAATCTACGAAGACATACTATCTAGAAAGCTCAAGATTTAAAGACAAAGACTTTCCGGCTAACCTGATTTGAAGCTTTCAAGATAATGCAAAAGTATGAGCATGTTGGTCAAAAACAAAAGATCGCAAGATGGCATAGACGATAAAGACAATGACAAAGGCTCAAAGTCAAGATCACAAAGCATGAAGGAACAAGCTTACAACAAACAACGAAGACAAAGACCAAGAACACTCGAGCTTAAATGACAAAAGCAATCTCACTGATCTCATGAAGGAGTGTCATCAATGAACTACTCAAGGAGATTGTTTTAGCCTTAAAATATATTGAGTCAATAAAGAGCGGAGCGTTCCGGTGTCTTCAAGACCCACTTCGGGAGATTGTTAGCCTTAATTTATTGATTCGAACAAGGAAGTCAGTCACTCTCTATGTGAGTCTTCGTTCTTATAATTAGTTAATGTTTGTAATAGGATATATCGGAATCAGCGCGATAGTTAATCTAATATTGTATATGTTTTGGGTTTAATCCCAAGCAAAACGTGATTTAAACCATTAATCGAAGTATTTATTAAAATACCCTCAATAGCATTAACGTTCAATAGCAGTAGTAAGTTATTCTAGCATTAACTTTCATCATCAGTAGTAAGTTATGCCTAGCAGCATTAACTTATGCCTAACAGCATTAAGTTATGCCAGCAATATTAACTTATGCCTAACAGCATTAAGTTATGCCTAGCAGTATTAACTTATGCCTAGCAGCATTAAGTTATGCCTAGCAGCATTAAGTTATGCCAGCAGTATTAACTTATGCCTAGCAGCATTAAGTTATGCCTAGCAGCATTAACTTTGAGTCACTGGCATTAACTCTAATTCCATTCCAAACAATCTGTCTATTTTTAATATATTCAACTCTCTTTCTGTTTTTCAACTCACCACTTCTCTTAATTCTTTTACTCACCAAAACTCTCTGTCTGTTTTTATTCCACACATCTCACTTTCTGTTTTTATTCTCACCAACTCTCTCGTTTCTTTTTCTCACCAAATTACTCTGTCTGTTTTTATTCTACACATCTCTCTTTTTGTTTTTATTCTCACTAACTTTCTATCATCACTTGAAGGTTTGGATCCATCATTAGGAGAACTCTTTGAAATATAAGAGAATGGTAGATCAGTAGTCCACAATGGTAGCAGAATGTAATCTTTGCCAGGTATTGTCTCCATTCTAGCTTTACCTGTATCATCACATGCTTTTGTACCTGTATTACTATTAGACTAATTTCCTGTAACAACTGGCTTATAAATTATTGACTTTGTTAGTGCATCAATATCAAAAAGCTAATTTGGTCCACTTTCTGCAATATTAGGTGTATTCTCACTAAACTAGACATGCAGGTTCTCTTCAAGTATCCTAGTTCTACTGTTGAATACTTTAAATGCTTTACTATTGATTGAGTATCCAACAAAGAATCTTTCATCAGCCTTACCATCAAACTTGCCTAAGTGATCTATGGTATTGAGAATTGTAATAGGACACCCAAATGGTATCATAAAGCCTAAACCTAGTTTTCTACCAAGAAAAAGTTCATAAGGGGTCTTGTTATGAGGCTTAGTTACAAATACCCTATTTTGCACATAGCAAGCAGTATTAACTGCTTCAGCCCAAAAAGTAGTAGGTAGCTTAGAATCAGCTAGCATTGTCCTAGCAGCCTCAATTAGTGTTCTATTTTTCCTCTCAGCTACTCCATTTTGTTAAGGAGTTCTAGCTACACTAAATTCTCTCTTAATACCTTTT
>BQNB010101417.1:14285-24475 GCA_026074375.1 Tanacetum coccineum | reverse complement strand
TTTTCATCCATAAATGATATCTTCAATTTTCCTGCAAGTGTGTTTTAGGTGTTTGTTTAAGTCAAAGTCAAAGTTGCCTAGGCCGTTTAGATTGGTTGTTTAAGTTATAAACTTATTTGAGTTTCGGCTTATTTATCATAAACTCACTTTTTGAGTCTTATTAAGCATTTTGATTTAAGTTTATTATCACATGATAAACTTATATAAGTCGAGTAAAAACTTACAAAAATATGCTTATAAAACTCTGTTATATAACCTTAAACTAAATGACTCCATACATGACATTAACAAGATGTTAAACCCAAATACTTCTAAGTTTAGGGTTTCTCTCGTTCATAAGTGGGATTGAAATTAGATTTGGATTTGGTTTAGAATTTGGATTTGATATGAGTTTAAGATAAAAAAATTAAATTTGTTAAATAAAATTTATGATAAAATTTAAATTGAAAGTACTATTTAAATCAGCTTTATTTATATTTGTTTACAAGTTAGGCTCACCCGCGCTCCGCTGCGGGATGTTTGGCGGCCGGTGTTTTCGGTTGGACGTGTTAGAAGGTATATTTTTGTAAAAAAAAATAATTAACGGTCGTTAAGTAACGACCGATTTCAAGCACTGTTTTGGTGCATTCTAAAAAAAAAAACTAACGGTTGACCGCTAGTGGGGAAAGGGGTATTTTATAAAAAAAATTAAAATGAGGGTAGTTTTCGTAATTTAACACATAGTGCGAGGGGGTATTTCGTAAATATTTGAGGGGCTATTTCGTAAATAAAAAAAGGAACGGGTCGGGGCGGACCGGGTCGGGTCGACCCGACAATACCGATAACTCAAAAAGTGCGAGTGAATATTTTGAAAAAAAAAGCAAAAAAACAATTTAAAAAAAAAATTAAAAATGTTCGGACCGGGTCGGGTCAACCCGGTGCATTTAATGCAACTTAATGCACCTGAAGCGCGTGGTTAGTTCTATTGTTATTCATAAAAAAAACAGACCGATGACTCAAAAAGTGCGAGAGAGTATTTAAAAAACAAAACAATTTTTTTTTCTAAAAAAAAAAAAAACTCGACAAACTCTCCTCCTGGAACCGTTGTCGGGCTAAACGTCATGCGAATCGAAGCAACCGAAAATGAATCCATCATTCTCCAGCGACATAAGTACCCTTCAACACGAGCACCAACGAGATTGTTTTCATGATCTCCGCCATAGAATCAAACTGTGTATGTTCAATACCACTCCTCGTATTTCTTCTGAAGGTAGTAACTAAGCTTGGCGCCTTTAACTTTGAACTCACTGAAATATTTTTGTCAAGTTCCAAGGCATAAACACGAGGAAAACAACCTCTTAACAACTCACCCTTCGACCATTTATTATCAAGCCAAAAACGAGAATCCTCAACCATTTCCCAGCTTTAAATTTGATAAAATCGTGAATATTTACCTTGTGCTTGTATCACCTTCACCTCCTGAGAACTGATGAGTCCAACAGGTCCGAGCAGCCGAAGCACCAACATTATCTAAACTCCGACCCGCCCTCCCCAGATAAAGCCTTTATCACTTTGGTCCATTAACGAATCTTTTTTGAGAATAAAACCCGCCAAACAAACCACTTGAACAACAACCCACTTTGAGAGCCATTAAACCTAGAAACCCCTAACCACCTTTCTCTTTGAAGTTAAAACTTTGTTCCACTTAAACCAAGTTGCTTAGTACTCGTAATGGCTCATGACCAGTTGAAGAAAACGACTTACGAAAACTTCAAGTGAATTAAGAATATCTCGAGGACTTTAAAAATGGACAGGTGGAAGATGGCTAGAGAGCCTAAAACAGACTGAGAAGTGTGAATCTTCCTCCAATAAAAGGAGTTTTCACTTCACATCTAATAGCCGAGAGCGGACCTTTTCAACCACCTTCATTCCAAGCATGTTTCTATGCATGTTCTCCCCTACTTTCGTACCTAAGTAAGTGAAAGGGAGTCTGAAAGAACACGACATCCAAGTTTATAGCCGCAATTTTTTAACCTCGCATCTTCCACATTCACACCCATAAGAATCGTACTTTTACTCATATTAATACGAAGACCATAGTCGGAAAAAAACATTCCAAAACTCGACTTAGAGTATCAATATTAAGCTCAGTCCAAGGACCAATTTAAAAATAAGCGTCATCCGCAATAAAAAACAAATGAGAAAGATGCAACCGTGGACCAAATTAATTCCTTTTAAATAATCCTCATCCAACCACACCATTGAAAGAAATATGCAAGCTTTCCATAACAGAATAAAAAGGAAAAGGGGAATAAAGGGTCACCGTTGTTAAGACCTCGAAAGAATTGAAATTCCTCGTTGGACCTCCCCGTTGATAAGAATCGTCCCCTAGATACGATCTAGAAGACAACTCTGAATCCAATTTCTCCATTTCACACCAAATCCAAACTTATCTAACTCATCGTCTAAGAATCCCATCGAACATAGTCATAACGCTTTCTCGAAATCAACCTTAAAAATGAGCGTCTATGTTCTTCTTTTTTCGACACCATGATAGAACCTCGTTTAAGAAAAAAAAGGCCCATCCAAAAAGTTTGTCTAATCCCGCTACAAAAGCAGATTGAACCCATTTATGAGGGTTACTTAAGACACCAACTAATCGATTAGCTATTAAGTTTTGGCAATAATCTTGTATAGACTTCCAATAGACTTATCGGAGGGAAGTCTTTAATAAAAACATGTTTGCATCCTTATTTTAGGGATCAGCAATAAATTTTGATATTACAACCTTTTTGGAATTTCACCATTAATAAAGAAGTACTTCCCCAGCCCCAAACACGTCAATCTTCAATCATAGACCCAAAATGACGATAAAAGTAAAAGGAGAATCCATCTGACCTGGAGATTTAATCAACACCGCAATCCCACAACCGCTCGCAAACTTGAGCCTCTGCTTTTAGTAGATCTTGTTCCAGAATCGCTTTTTTTGTTTCATTAGTAAGAGAATTAGTAAAATTAAGATCCAAGCAAAGCACGAATTAAAAGAGGTTTATCAAAACCTGCCCGAAAATGCATTAAAAAGTCGTCTTTCACCTTGATCGGTATCATCAATCCACACACGACCATTTGCCATGACAAAACCTCGAATCTGAGATTGGCTGCGCTTCTTGTAAGAATACCGTAGAAGAATTTCACGTTCTCATCACCCTCAATAGCCCATTGATCTTGGCTTTTGAGAAATGTCCCCGAAGCTTGATTTTTTTGAAACTGATGAATCTTATTAAGGATCTCCAATCTATTTCTGAACTACTTCACTAGAACCCATACCCTTGTCGATCAACTCATCACAAAGTCTCAGCTCCTCTTTTAGAATGTCCGTATCACTTCTCGAATTTGCCTTATGTATAGACAGCCAAACACGTATGCGATCTTTAAGGAATTTTAATTTACCCATAAAAACTGACGAATAGCATTATCTTTATGCCAGGATCTGCTTCCCAGGATTCTCTGACCATTTGACAAATCCTTCCACTTGCCCATCCAGTATTTATGTAGAATCGAAAAGGAATAGGGCCATAGTCGAACGATGTTTCACGTAAAAGAATAGGCCGATGATCCGAAATAAACCGCTCCAAGGTTATAGCAGAAATATTTGGACATGAGGTCAAAAGATTTTCAGAAACGAAAAATCGATCCAATTTGCTCATTTTGGAAGCTGATCTATGACACCAAGTGAAAGCACTTCCTCCTAAAGAAACTTCCTCCATCCCCGCGTTATAAATGAAGGAATTAAATTTTTCCGCTTCATGAACATTAAAGTTAGAACCGAATCTATCCGATTTAAATCTCACCTCATTAAAATCGCCCATCATAACAATTTTACCATCCCAAGATTGAATATTAGTCCAATATTCCCACACGCAAGGTTTTTCTTTTAACGGCTTGAGAGCATAAACGACCCCCGTGACTAACCAAAAGATCAATACCGATTTAAAGCCTACACCTTCCTCCTCTAATAATGACAAAATAATCTGATCTGGTAAAACTATTTCTCCGAAAAGAATTTGGATCCCAAATACACAAAATTCCTCCAGAATAACCAACTGAATCACTTTGAACATATTCGAATATAGAATTACCCCAACATGATCTCACAGTATTCAAGTCCATAGTCCCCATTTTAGTTTCCTGCAAACCAACAAAATTCACTTTATTTTTTATACACAACTCCTTAACATAAAAAAAAAAAACAAAAGAATTTTATTAATAAATAATAAAAAAAAAAAATAACCCAATCTTTTTAGCCTTTTGAGCGAGACCTTGAACATTTAAAGACAAAAAATTCATCGGATAACCCCAAACTCTCCTTGGGATTCGATTATATCGTTAATATCTTTAATGCACCCTTCCATGTTATACCCCATTGTTTGTCCTACCTTCACCACTTCCTCCATAAAATTTAAAATGGACCCACCTGATCGCAGTAATTTAGAACGATCCAAATCAGTTGGTTTTTCAACATTGTTATAACCGAATTCAATCATTATTTCCTATGTCTTTAGTCACAAATGAGTTTTACATCATTTCCTTTTCTGTATATACCTCTCTGCGATATACCCCCATACATGGACCTTCTAACTGATCTACTTACCGGAGTGAAGCCCGGGGGTGAATAAGCTGTGATCTTCCCCATTCACCTTGTTCTCCATGTATTTTTGTGTTTTTTTTGCAATAGAGAATATATACCAAAAGGATCCTTCTGACTTTATTTAACCTTCTAGCCACTAGGTACTCCAAATTCAGTTTCTTGTACCTTCTCCTCTTCACTTTCTTCGAATATATTGTTCTCCTCCTGTGCTTCAGGGCTTTACCATCAAAATTGCACTCCATTCGGATACGTCATCTTCATCCTCTTCATCATTGAATTCAGAACATTCCTGAACTTTCGATAAGCTCTAACCCAATGAACTTTTCCCCGGAAATTTACCTTAAAACTCTCCTGAATATTTTGCCGAACTTTAGTAAATACACACAACCTTTTGGAATGATAATTCAGCTCATCTTCATCAACGCAATAGAGATCATCACCGCCATTTTGAAGCGCTTCTACTAAACGTCTTGACTGTCCAAAGTTTAAATGGACAACCACCAACTTCCACCCAAGCCGAGTCTTCCAGCCTGAACACACTCGTCATTGCAAGAGGTAGAACCGAAAACCACGACCCCGCACCAGCATTTTTGCGGAATAGTTCCTTAGCCTTGGAAGATTCAAATTCCAATAGTACCCAAAGTTCTCCCAAGTAGCTAATCTTCAAATTATCGAAACCCTCGTTACATAGAACCTTTTTCAAATTAGCTAAGGACGCCATCTCTTTAACCCTTCCCATCAAGGACATTAGAAAGAATCTTTTTGTTCAAAACAGGCATCCGTCACGGACAATCGAAGGAACGTATTCCGTCTCAGATTCTTATTTATTTCCTTTACCAAACCGACACAAACGACTTACCATTACCAAAAACTTCCAGCATTGCTAGAATTACAAAACTTATGTTCTGATGATTCCCGCCAATGTTCCCGTATCGCCTTCTTTTACTCTCTTCCCGTCTTATTTTCTCTCTAAAAAATCTGAGCAAGAGTTGCCATTAATTTGAAACGACACAATCCACATCACCGTGGCACAATTGTTCACGCAATCTCTCCTCGAGTTAAACACAGTAATGAAATTTCACAAATCCGAATCTATACACTTTTTCGATCTTTGTTCGGAATAAAACGAAAATCCACAACTTGACCATATTGTTTGCAATGTAGAAATAAATCTTTATACCGAACATGATTTGGGAAATTGTAACAAAAACAGACACGAAATCTAATCAACATTTTCTACTTTCGAACGAAACCCACCCAATCTCCTAATAATTTTTATGGAAGGGAGATCTATGAAACCAATTGATTTTTGGGAGGCTTATGTATGAATGTAAAGGATAACAGAATTTGGGTAAAACGAAAAATAAAACAATGGATTCGAACCAAACGATTAATGTCCTACCTATGATGTCCCACGTTTGTTTGTCCCGTCTCTGGTGTCCCACCACAGAGAGATGTACCACATATGACGGCCCAACTAAAATGTCCCATCACGAGGATAATACCATTATTCGAACATCTTGAGTACGAAATCATAATTAGTGTATTTTATTAGTTTTTTTGAATTAATGAGGTACAGAGGAAAAAAAGGGAAAGTTTTATTTTAAAAACTTTTTGAGAAAAAAAAAGGAAAAAAAACTGGTAAAAAAAACAAATGTTAAAAAAAACAAAAAAAACACCTTCATTAATTGCCGGGTCAAAAAATTTTAATGAAACCCGGTTTTGGGTGGGTCGGGTCCCCCGGTAAATGTAATGTTTAGTACTAATACAAGTGGACCCACTTGAGAAAAATATAACTAAATTCGTGGTTTAAAATGGATGCTAGTAAAAAACATATGTAGTCAACAGTCAACACATATTCCAAGAGTAATTATACTCGTTTTGTCAGAAAGTCCACAAAGTGAGTGGGGTTTTGTAGAATCCAGATTTGAGGGTTTAGAACACTGTTTAAAAACCCATGCATATTAACCAAACAACTTTTTTTTACTTTTGACTCCTAACCTCACAAACCAACACCACAAACCAAACAGACCCTTATAGTCATTAGAATACATTTACACATATGGTTTATAAGCATAAATAAGTAAAACGTGAAGGGCTTATTTGTAAATTTTCTTTTTAGTTGACTAAAATTTTTGCATATAATTATTTTTGGGCTGTTCCATATTCTTTTAGTATATATTATTATATAAAAGGGTCACGCATGTAGATTAAAACAAGCCCAATAGGTTTGTGTAGGATTTTTGTCTTCGCTCGTAATGCATTTTAAGATATAGATCAATTAGTTCAAATAATTCTTGGTTTATTTGGTTCTTATTCTATTTAATATATCATTAAATTAATCATTGATTTTGTAACATATCTTACATGTGCATGCGTTCAAAAAGTATTTAAGCAAAGGTTTTTATCTACGTGCACATGTGTTTTGGACCAAATTAAGGCTCATATGCCTTCTACTTATTTGTTACGTATAAAACCATTCATAAACATATTTTAATCTATTACAGTTAACAAATTTATGTTGTAATCACAAGTAACGAGTTTAGTTTGTGTTTGTGTTGTACGCTAGGCTATATATTAATGTATGTTTTATATTAATGAGTAAGTAATATAACGAAAGTTCATCATCCGTTCTCTTATTTTTATTCTTCTCAAAATTGTGCCCAAGCAAATAAAACTACGGTGGTGCAGTATATTGATTGAAAATGCACGCATCATGATTCATGCATATATGTACATGTCTGTTTCGCTTACATGCACAATTGCCCCTATCGATAGAAAAAAATTATTTAGAAAGCACACATGCACATATATGCTAGATTATGCTAACATTACTTGTTACCGTTGCATTAGTTTGCATCATTTAATATAAGAAAGGATTGTGCTTATGTGTTTTGTTGGTTGTTATGATTATATAATTCGTTTATAAATTGTTTGTGGTTACGGGTATGAGTGTGGTGAGCAATATAAAGAGTGCACATGTGTTTTGTACATGCTATCTAGCAACAAAATAGTTATGATAAAGATTTAAAGAATAAAGACACAAGTGAATGCCGTACATAGAAGTGCACATGAACTAACTTGAGTACGTATATATAAGGGCATATGGATGAACTCAAATGCACATATACATACAAAGAAATCCAGAGTATCAAACGAGGGAAAATACATCTGCATATACGGCAACGTATTATTCTTTTTAGTTGTATTTGAATTGTATATCACGTGATATTAAATTTTGTATATAATGTTTTTGTTATAAATTGTATACAATACATGCAAAATATTTTTGTATGGCATTTCATACACTTGCGTAAAATATTAGTAAGAAATACATTAGAGGTTTAAGCAATAGAAAACTAAAAACAAACGTAAATTTACATTATCTAAAAAACACATATACACCTTACCAAACATGCATGCTAAAAAAAATTATTCTAAAAATTATAATAAAAAAATTAAAATTTTAAACTTTAGAAAAAAAACGTTTTTATAAAAAATAAATAAATAAATAATACTTTTACTATTATACCTTTTTGAATTAAATAATAAAAAGTAATATTCAAAAAATCTGATTGGTTGATAATAATTCTCGCACTTTTTGACATTTTTATGCTTTAGGAAAGAACCCTTAAGTTATAGCGTGGTAGTTTAATATGTTAAAGGTTTTTGTTAGAAACAAAGATATGGAGTATAAATTAAAGCTATGTTGGTTAAGGATTACTTAGCATGACAACATGAAAGATCTACGTATTTAAGATAACTAGCTACAATGTTTGTGCACGCACGATGTTTTTAATTTTTTTTTCAATAATGTACTTTTATCTATTAAAAAACAAATAGCATTTTTTTAATTATTGCTCTTAATTTTGGTTTATAATTATGTTCGACTTACGTTGTAAGAGTTTATATATAATTTTTGCATAGATATGGCAATCTTTATGTAAAAAGTTTAGCTACCACATGTTATGTGTGTTTTTTTTAGAACGGCAACTATTATAAAACCAACTAGCAATAAGCTAGAAAAAGAATTACAAAGAGATCAAATAGGGGTGTTGCAACCAACTATCCCAACTAAAAGTACAATTACATCTAGAAAGGCACCAAGTGAAAGAGCGCGAAACAATATCGTCAAAAATAACATCTTTACGAGGGGCTTTCGACGAGAAGAGCAACTGATTACGAAACATCCATACGCTCCACCAAGTTATATAAAGAACTTCTTCCAGCAAATCTTTAACTTTAGAGCTTAATCTGATGGAATTGAACCAATTAAGCCAATCAGCATATGAACCAAGAGGCGTCCATGATAGATTCCACGAGCGATATACGAGCCATACGATATTTGTAGCCAATCTGCAACTGGAGAACAAGTACGAGGAATCTTCCTGAGCAGAGGAGCAAAGCGGACATAAAAGATCAAAAACTAGGACACCACAATGTTGTAAATTAGATCGAGTAGGCAACCGATCCAGGAAAACCTTCCAAGCAAAAACATTTATTTTTATTGGAACATATTTAACCCATCGAGTAGCAGTAGGGGCTTTCGGCAAGAAACATTCATCAAGAAGAATGCGAACATGTTTGACCCGAAAAACACCTTTCCCATTTAAATCCCACACTCATCTATCCTTCATATTAGACAACAATGTCCCTTCAATATACGTTTGAAGAAGAGCTAATTGAGAATATTCAACCCCTACTCTAACAGAACGACAAAGAGAAGAGGTAACTGAGAATTGCAGTTTATGAGCCACCGTACAATCTTTATTAATCTCCAAAGCATAAATTTGTGGAAACATAACATGAAGTTGAGTGTCACCAATCCAAACTTCATTCCAAAATTGCGTGCACAAACCATTACCCACACGAATATGACAATGAGAAAGCAGGTCCACACCACGATCTTTAAGCATATGCACCTCCCGAATAATGGATTTCCAAGTCGAGTAACGAAATGGAGATAATTTATATAATGAGGAGCCATGCATAGACATGATGAGACGACACCCAAACGATCGTTAGCTAAATAGACTAACGTTGCTACATAATAACTAACGGTACAAACATTTTGTTCAAGTTGAAACAAAATTTGAATGTAAGTTGGTGATATCGATAATAAAAAGTAATTGTTCATTACGGTAAATTTTGAAAAGTACTTTGGTATTCTATACTCTTTACCCTTTTAATAACACAAGACCATCAGTTTTGAGTCCTAATTAGTACTCATACTTGTACATAAAATGACATTTTGGTGGTTTTAACTCATTATTATTGATGTCACTATACTTATAAACATTTTTGCACTTCTTCCTAACAGTTTAGTTTAATGCAGCACTTCTTGCCCACTTTTTAGCCTAAACCGCATCCACTATAACATGTTTACGATTAATACTCGCAACGACGTGTGAACTTGATGAATCGCTGTCTGAAACTTATATATACAAACATACCGCCGCGAAGCGCGGGCTTAAAACCTTGTTACAATTATAATGCTATATTTTCTAAAGCTATTAAAACAAGATTTAAAGTTTAGACGCTATTTTAACTTAATTTTACACGT
>BQNB010101416.1:0-24475 GCA_026074375.1 Tanacetum coccineum | reverse complement strand
TTCATTCAAAAATAAAGCATATAGAGATTAGAAATCACTTTATTAGGGATTGCAATGAAAAGAAGTTGATTTAAATGATCAAAGTCTACAGTGACAAGAATGTTACAGATTTACTTACAAAAGCTTTTGATGTAAGTTGATTTCAATATTTGATTGCTAGTATTAGAATGCTAAATCCTTAAAATCGTTTATCTCTTTATGTTTTTGTAGAGTTTTGTAAGAATTAGTACTGTTATTCATGTCATTAAAAAGTTTCTATGTTAAGTATAATTATTGCTGCTAGTTATACTTAATACTGCTACGTTAATGCTGTTAGTTATACTTAATACTGCTGGTATAATTAACATTGTGAAAATTATGAGAAAAAGAATTGAGAGAGTTGGTGAGAATAAAAACAGAAAGAGAGATGTGTAAAAATAGAAAGAGTGATTTGGTGAGTAAAAGAATTAAGAGAATTTGTGAGTCAAAAAACAGAATGAGAGCTGTGTGAATTAAAAACAGACAGAGTGATTTGGTGAGTAAAAGAATTGAGAGAAGTGGTAAGTTGAAAAATAGAAAGAATGTTGAATATAGAGAGTGTTTGGACTGGAATTGGAATTAATGCTGGTAACTCAAAGTTAATGCTGCTAGGCATAACTTACTACTGTTGTTGAAAGTTAATGCTGCAAGGCATAAACTTACTACTGCTGTTGAAAGTTAATGATGCTAGGCATAACTTACAACTGCTGGTGAACGTTAATGTTGTTGAGGGTATTTTCATAAACACTTCGATTAAGGGTTTCATTCACTCATATAATCGATTTCATTCAATCATATACTCTCTAATCACAAACCCTAACTCAATTTCATCAATCATCATCAAAACCCAACACAATGATGACCCTACAGTTTGATGATACTCACAATTTGGTTATGTTTTTGTCTAAACCTGCTGAAAGTAAAGGGTTTGAGCAGATAGTGGATTTTTTGAATGCAAGCCCTATAAGATATGCACTAACGATCAATCTCACTATCTATACTTCATACATTGAACAATTATGGGCTACTGTCAAGGTAAAAACTGTCAATGGGGAAGTACAGTTACAAGCCCTAGTAGATGGGAATAAGATAATCGCTGCTGAAGCATATGTTAGACGTGACCTTCAACTGAATGATAAGGAAGGTACAGATTGCTTGCCAAATGCTATAATTTTTGAAGAACTTACAAGAATAGGGTATGAAAAACTTTCATAAAAACTTACATTCTATAAGGCATTCTTTTCTCTTCAATGGAAATTCCTTATTCATACCATTTTGCAATTCCTAAGTGCTAAGACTACTGTATGGAATGAATTTAGTAGCACTATGGCTTCTACAGTTATCTGCCTAGCTACAAACCAAAAGTTCAACTTTTCAAAGTACATATTTGAAAGTATGGTAAAGAACTTGAATAATGCTGGTAAATTCTTAATGTATCCAAGATTTGTGCAAGTATTTTTGGAGAAACAACTTAAAGGGATGCAAAGTCATAATAGAATTTATGTTACACCCTCTTACACTAAGAAAATTTTTAGAAACATAAGAAGTGTAGGGAAAGGCTTTTCTGGAAGGGACACACCCTTATTTCCTACAATGATGGTACAAGCTCAACAAGAACAGGGTAAAGGTTCAGCAATGCCCACTGATCCCTAACACACACCCACTATTATTCAACCATCAACATCTCAACCTCAACTGAAACAAAGATCAAGAAGGCCAAAGAGAAAAGACACTAAGGTACCTCAAACTAGTGGTCCTACAGACAATGTTGTAGATGAGGCTGTCAATGAGGAGATGGATGACAGTTTGGTGAGGGATACCATTACTGCCTCTAGCTTAGAAGCATAGCAAGACAGTGATAACATAAATAAGACCCGATCCAAGGTAATACATAATGAACCAAGTTCCTTAGAAACTAGTTTAGGTAGTGGTCCCCGGCGCCAAGACACCATGGGGACACAATTGCTCGAACTAGGTTTGAGAATGTGTTTAAAACATCTAATGATTTACTGCTCGTAGGAGTTCACACACCTCGAAGTGATGAGGATAGACTAAAACTTAATGAATTGATGGAAGTTTGTACCAAATTGCAACAAAGAGTCCTTGACCTAGAGAATACAAAGACTGCTCAAGCTCAGGAGATTACAAGTTTAAAACTGAGAGTTAAGAAGTTATAGAAGAAAGGATCATCAAGAACTCACAAGCTCAAAAGATTATACAAGGTTGGTAGATCTACAAAAGTGATTTCCTCTAATGAAGCTAGTTTGGGTGATCAGGAGGATGCATCTAAATAGGGGAGGAAAATTGATGATATTGATTAAGATGCAGAGATTACATTGGTTCATGAAACTCAGGGGAGGTATGGTGATGAAGAAATGTTTGATACAGGTGTTCTTGATGGTGATGAGGTGTTAGCAGAACTAGAAGTTACTGTTAAAGATGTAAATTTAAGTGTTGATGAAGTTACTTTGGTTCAAGCACTTGCAGCTTTAAAAAGTGCAAAAGTTCAGGAAAAAGCCAATGTTGTAGAAGAGCCAAGTGAATCAATAACAACAACACCAACACTTATAACACAACTACTGCTACAACAATTACAGCTGTTAGCACAAGACCCAGAGCAAAAGGGCTTGTTATTCATGAAGAGGAGCAAGCAACTACACCAACAGTTTCTTCTCAACAACCATCACAGGTCAAGGCACAAAACAAAGGCAAAGGGATTATGGTAGAAGAACCTGTGAAAATGAAGAAGAAAGATCAAATTAGTCTTAATGAAGAAATTGCTTTCAAGTTACAAGCTAAAGAAGAAGAAGAAGAAGAAGAAAGGCTTGCCAGAGAAAAAGCTCAAAGAGAAAAAGAAGCCAACATTGTTTCATGAGATAACGTGCAAGCAATGATAGATGCTAATTATCAAATGGATCAACAAATGCAAGCAGAAGAACAAGAGGAGTTTAGTATTAAAGAGAAGTCCAAGTTTTTTGTACAACTCTTAGAAGCAAGAAAGAAACACTTTGCATTAATGAGAGCTCAAGAAAAGAGGAACAAACCACCAACTAAAATCTTCTTTAAATGCGAAATACAATGTCTACTTATCTAAAAAACATGGGCTGGAAATATTAGTTTACTAAAGCACAATTAGTTGAAGAACAAAAGCTTTAATGATATTCAGAAGTTATTTGACAAAGCTATGAAGAGTGACTCGCGTGATCTTAACTCCTTTTTATATATAGATAAATATAAATATATAATAAGGATCAAAATCCACAAAATCAATGAAACCGGAAGTAGTATAGAGTAGCTCCGGGGTCGTTATGTTCCATGAGGCTTGAATTGGAAAATCAAATGACGAATTGAATAATGATTGTTTGAATATGACTAGGATTATGATTGGGCATAAACCTTATACGCAAATGCACGAAAAGATAAAGCAAGGAATTAAGCTTAGAACAGGCAATTAAAAGCAAAAATTTGGGTGAAAACACTTTAAAATTTTTTTATTCTACGACGTAAATAAACTCAAATAAGCTTAAAGACATCTACCATTAAGCTAGACAAGCCTCTATACAAACCTCAAAAAGCTAAACGACACCTAAATAAGCAAATTCACAAGCAAATTAAGCTCAATTAAGTAAGGGAAACTCAGCAGTTCTAAAATAGTACTAACAGTTTTAACTTTCGTACTAACTTGGAGTAGTACTGCTAGCTGTTAAAGTTTAGTACTGCTAGCTTGATCTAACCCAATGAAACCAAGAAGTAAGCTAATAAGCTAAAACAGATTTTTATATCCTAATAAGCACTCAGGCATAAGATAAGCACTAAAATAAACTAGAATGGCGAATAAGCTAAAAAACTAAAAACTGATAAACTCTTGAAATTACTTTGAAAAGGCAAACAAGCTTAAATAATCTCTACTAAAGACAGTAAACGAAAAATGGGCTTAATCTACTCTAAGAAGCTAAGCAAATCTTAAATAAGCAGAAACAATAAGCTGAAAAGCCAAAATGAACCAACAGTACTAACAGTTTTAACTACCAGTACTAACTTGGAGTTAGTACTGCTAGCTTTGAGTTAGTACCGCTAGCTTTAAAAATCCCAAAATAGAACAGCAGTACTAACTATGGGTTAGTACTGCTTGTTTCAAACTCCCTTTAAGGTTTTCAAAAATCATTTTTCTTTTTATTTTAAGCTGACTTGGTGCTAAACAGATTATCAAATAACAAAATAAGACACTTATAAGCAGACTTCAATCAAGAATAAGTACTTAAATAAGCTAAATCAATCTAACAGTGTTAACTAACATACTACCAGTACTAACTGAGAAATTTGCACAAATCACTTTTAAACTAACAACTAAGCAAGATAAGAACCAAATATCATGATAAAGCATAAATAAGCAAATATAGGTAACAAATAAGCACTAATAAGCAGTTCTACAGTGAATAAGCAAAATAAGAAAAATAAAAAACTTACAACTCCCTTGCTCAAAACAGGGTTAAACAAAGAGTCTACAAGCTTTAGCTTGTGTAAAATAAGCTAGTAAGAGTACATAAGCCCATCCAGAACTGGCTTATTATCCATAAGCTGTGGTATATTTAAGTGTGGACTTTTTTGTGACTTTACTTAAATTCTTAGTATTTGAGTTAAGATAAATGACTTATATGATTTTATAAGACTTAAAACATATTAAGTAAAGCTTTTAACAGAGAATCAAGAACTGACTTAAAACTCCAAATTTGCATTAAGACGAAAATTAAAGTTACAAGACTTGGAAAAATAAAATTGCATGAAAATAAGCTGAAATTTAACTAAGAACTAGATAAAAAACGACTAAAAAAAACAATCCCTTTACTTAGGTTACAATAGCCCTATTTATACTAAAATGAACTAAGGTCTTGGTTTCTTGGTCTTCCTTCTCTTCTTTCTTCTGTGTTTCTTTGTAGAGACAAAAACCAAGTGTGCTTGTTGTGTGAGGTGATTCTAAAACAAATCCCAGCCTTTAATTTCTTTTGTGCTTCTTTTGAGTCAATCACAGCCATCGAAATCACTTAGAAATGGTAAGGATTACCAACATGGCAATTATAAAGTTGGGGGGAGATAGTGGACGAGGGGGGAATGTTTTATCCAGGGGGTTGTAGAGGTTTGCAGGGTAAAAGATGGTGAAGGGAACCTGTGAGTTGTTCTTGGGTTTTGTTTGGGCGGGAAAAAACGGCTTTGGGTAAGTCGGCAGTTTTGGCCCCTCAAGTTATACTTTACACAATTTCCAATTTCAGCCCTTGCTTTTTATTCTTCTAATACAACTTGAGATTTGGTAATTTTAGTCCCTCAAGTTGTATTTTCTTCACTTGGTTAACTTTTGACTTTGTCGGGGTTGACTTTCCTGTTGACTTTTTGATTTTGACTGACTTTGGCTTTATCTTTTCCATTCCGTGCTTGGTTTTGTTTGTTTTTGGCTTTCTTTTTGTCCTTTTCTTGAATATCCATTTCCTGCACAATACAAATGCAAAACATACAAATACAGTGTATTTTTGGTACGTTTTTAGTCATTTAAGTCCGTTTTTAATGGAAAAAGGTATGTGTAATTAAGCACATACTAAAGAGGGTAAACACATTTGTAGATATGGATACAAAATTGGTGGGAGGCAGTGAAGTAAGAGCAGAAGGCAGTTAGATAAGAGTAGAAGGAAGCTCTAAAAGAACATGAGAAGAGCTGGAACAAGAAAGCTCTAAAAAGCAAAAAAATGGAAGAGGATAAAGAAACAATGGAGCTTCAAAGTCTTTAGGAAGTTGTTCCTGGATGAAGTGGAGTAGCAATTGTTGACATTCCTTGGCAACTAAGCCTCCAAAGGGGTGATGGTAAACATTTTTTTGATTGATTTTGGTGGTCTTTATACTAAAGATCTATAAAGGAAGGGAAGAATAACTATTACCAGATAAAATATTAGTTTTTCCTAGGAAAGTTTCAAAAAAATAGTGATTGGTTAAAACTTTATTTTTAAAAATTCCTTCAGTTATATGCTTTCAAAAAACGCTTTCGGCGGACAGGGGGGGGGGAAAAAGGGGGGGGGTGGGAAATATTTTTTGGGCGGGGGGGGGGGAATAAATAAAAAAAAAAAAATAACCCTTATTTATTTGGGGGGGGGGGGGGGCGACACAAAATTGGTAAAAGCTAAGCATGGGTTAACAAGGCCATAGGAGGGCTATAAGAGAGTGCTATAGGGTGATCTAAAGACAATGTTTGATCTACACGTCGAAGATCAAGTATGGAAGAATCAACAAGATTACAGAGTATTAGATTGGAAGCTATATGATTCATGTGGAGTACAATCATTGAGGAAGAAAAATGTACACAGTCATATGCTGGTAGAAAAGAGATATCCCCTTACACCTGCTACAATCACAGATATGCTAAATAGAAAGCTGTAAGTTGATCATTGGAATAAAATGTGTTATCAGCTTCTTAAGCTTATCATAAAACAACTCAAGAATCAATGAAGGTGTTTGGGAAGCTCCTCTTGCGTGATTAAGGAGGTTTTAATGAAGAAGGAAACTTAAAGATTATGAAGAGAATTCTAGTATAGGGTCGGATTGTTGGGATTAAAAAGACTTCATATGATCTTGGGTTCTGTGACTAAGGTTTGTATTACTCCTGCTAAGTAAAACTTAGTGCTGTTCATTAACTCTAATGAAAAATATGCTAAGTAGTTAGTACTGCTAGTTCATAGTTACTACTGCTAGTGTAACTTAGTACTGCTAGTGTATATTAGTACTGCTAGTTACTACTGCTAGTATATGTTAGTACTGCTAGAGTAAAGTTAGTACTGCTAGTGAAGATTGAAGAAAATATTCTAAGTAGTTACTACTGCTTGTACACAGTTAATGCTGATGGTGTATAAGTTACTACTGCTTGTTAAGAGTTAATGCTGCTGGTACAAAGTTACAACTGCTGAAAGATTACAACCGTTGAAAGATAAAGATTGCTTGAAGATCAAGATTACTTATGAGATAAGGATTGTTATTTATAGAATAATCTAAGTTTTAGGAATATATTGAAATCGACTAGGACTCCTTGGTGTATAAAAGGAGGTCATAGGGTATAGAGTTTGATATCACAAAAATCACAAACTAGAAATCTTTTCTTTTGATATTGTTATAGCTTCAAGGTTTTGTAACCCTAATACTAGGAGATTATTCGTATTATTTGTAATAATAATATTAGAGCTTTTATTATTGAAATTATATTCTTTTGTGTTACTGTTTCATTAAAGAATTCTTCTTATATTAAAGATTAGATTCCGCATAATCTTTAGTATTATCAAACAAAGTTTCTTAATGTAACACCCCCATTTTTACATATAGCAGCGGAAGCTAATCTGGGGTATTACTTCATGGATACAACAATCATAATCACAGAAAATGACTCAAAAGAGACGTTTGTTCAAAAGATACGTTATCATTAATTTAAAAGCGGAGTTTTACAAAGGCAGGTCCCAAAATCTAGAAACATAAAATGTGAATGATAACAAGTTTTAGCCATCTTCATGTCCATGCCACTCCGTGTCATAAGTTGCTCAATTACCTGAGATAAACATGCTAAAAAGTCAACACAATGGTTGAGTGAAATTCATAGGTTTGAAATGTAATAGTTGAATACAAGTCATCATAATAGAAATATTGGTATTGCAGGGATAATTATCATGGAGAACATTATTATCATAGAGAATAGTATTATCATGGAGAATAGTATTATCACCTTAAACTCATAAATCACATAAAGAGATATTAAAGAGATATTGGGAGATAATACCCCAAGAGATATTAAAGAGATATTGGGAGATACTACCCAAATAGATATTAAAGAGATATTGGGAGATACTACCCAAATAGATATTAAAGAGATATTAGGAGATACTACCCAAATAGATATTAAAGAGATATTGGGAGATACTACCCAAATAGATATTAAAGAGATATTGGGAGATACTACCCAAATAGATATTAAAGAGATATTGGGAGATACTACCCAAATAGATATTAATTGAGTGAAATTCATAGGTTTAGGATAAATAGTTTGAATACAAGTCATAGTGGGTTACATTATTATACAAGCTATTGAAGAGATACTACCCAAATAGATATTAAAGAGATATTGGGAGATACTACCCAAAGAGATATTGAAGAGATATTGGGAGATACTACCCAAAGAGATACTTCCATGTATTTAGGCAATAATATATCAGGATAGCATATAGTTTAGAAAACACTTGCATTCATGGTTTATAGTAGGTATCACGGGATTATAAAGTATGTGAGGTTATGAACTCATTAAGTCTTTGAAAAGTAATCACATTGTTATAAGATAAACGAGTATATAAAAGAGTTTGTAAACAAGCATGTATCCCCTTGCGGGTTTATAAAACATGTAAATAAGTAAAGGCGAGGTTATGAACTTCACCATATCAGTTTTAAGTACTTGTGTATATTAAAAACAATTGAGCATGTATCCCCCTCGCGGGTTTATAAAGCATGTAAATAAGTAAAAGCGAGGCTATGAATTTCACCTGATAGGTAGTTGTAATAAATATTCTAAAATGAAAGCTGACGACCTTATCACAATCTTAACAGGGAAGGTTGATATATCAAATGATAGTAAACAGCCACGTCATGCAACCTGAGTAAATATGTCAAGTCTTAGGTAGATTGTACTCTAGAACTTTGGTTCAGAGAGTCTAATATTGTTATGAGTTTGATTGGAAAGTTTGGAATTATTGTATCACCGTTCGGGCCATCATAATTCAGAGGTCATTCAGTAAACGTTTGAGGAGCTAGGGCACTTTAAATCGTAAACCCAACAACTCAGTCAGAACGTAATACCAAGATGAAACCCCTTAATATGAAGCTCCCTAGTATTGTGATACGATATAATCGGTTTTAAGCGTTTTGATCAATATCTGGAAATGATAAGCACGAGAAGCGTTAATTAAAGTTATGTCTTGTAAGAATTTGATATATCACTACAGTAGCTGAGATGGTACTTGGCACAGAGGTGGGGGGAGAACTATGGCAGCGAGACAGGTCCATTATCTTGGAGAACAGACACTGGTGAGATATTAAAGAGATATTAGGAGATATTACCCAAATAGATATTTTCATGTACTTAGGCAATAATATATCAGGATAGCATATAGTTTAGAAAACACTTGCATTCATGGTTTATAGCAGGTATCACGGGATTATAAAGTATGTGAGGTTATGAACTCATTAAGTCTTTGAAAAGTAATCACATTGTTATAAGATAAACGAGTATGTAAAAGAGTTTGTAACAAGCATGTATCCCCCTCGCGGGTTTATAAAACATGTAATAAGTAAAGGCGAGGTTATGAACTTCACCTGATAGGTAGTTGTAATAAATATTCCAAAATGAAAGCTGACGACCTTATCACAATCTTAACAGGGAAGGTTGATATAGCAAAATGATAGTAAACAGCCACGTCACGCAACCTGAGTAAATATGTCAAGTCTTAGGAAGATTGTATTCTAGAACTTTGGTTCTAAGAGTTTAATATTGTTATGAGTTTGATTGGAAAGTTTAGAATTATTGTATCACTGTTCAGGCTATCATAATTTAGAGGTCATTTAGTAAACGTTTAAGGAGCTAGGGCACTTTAAATCGTAAACCCAACAAATCAGTCAGAACGTAATACCAAGATGAAACCCCTTAATATGAAGCTCCCTAGTATTGTGATACGATATAATCGGTTTTAAGCGTTTTGATCAATATTTGGAAATGTTAAGCACGTCAAGCGTTAATTAAAGTTATGTCTTGTAAGGTTTTAAACATGTTTTTATACTTTTTTAAAATGCTACATTTTAGACTCTTGAGAATGAAAAATGGAAAAATATACCCTTGGAGTTTGCACTTTTACGAGTTTGGTCCTTCTAGTTTAAAAGATATACAAAGTAAACCTTGCACTTTGAAAGTGACATGATAGACCCCTATAGTTATAAATTTGATAAAATGACATTTTTAGCCCCTTTAGTTATAAGTTTCAGAAAGTTACGATATATACCCCTTGCATGGAATACTTTTGCAAACAAGTCCGAATTGCAATGCAAGCTTATTTTAACTTTCCAAAAGACATTTTCAGATTATACCTTATTAATTTAAGCTAAAATATGAAGGTTTAACATAACAAAAGTTTAAAATAATGGTTCGTTAAGCTAGGAAGCAAAACGGGAACGCGCGGTTTTTAAGATCAAATTCCTCCAATAATCAATAAAGTGATTATATTAACATTAATTAAGCATGTTAGGATGGATTATAACAACATTTAACCATTATAACATTTAGTTTTAAGAAAAACGTAAAATTAGGGTTTCGGGTGTATGGTTTTGGATCAAAATGGAAAATGAGCATGAATTGAGTTATGAATCTTTAACAAGAGTTTATTTAGGATAATATGAACATTATAAGGGTGTAGGAGCAGGTATGAAGATGATAGAACCTAGGTTTGAGCTTATAGCTTGAAAACGGGTCAAAATCGGGACTTTTAGCTTCGTATGCCTAGTTTTCTTGATTCGGGTCTTTAAATCTTCAAAGCTTCGCTTGCTTACTTCTCTTAGATCTTCATAGAACTTATTGGAGCAAATGATTGCTCCTTATATGGTTTATAGAGAGAAAAGGGTGGGTGCGAGTTTGAATGAGGGATTTGTGCTTCTATTTATAGTCGAACAAGATGGAGGAGGCTAAGGAAGCTTTGTATTCTGATCCAAGACATGTGTACTAGCTACTAACTGATATGGGAAGTCATGTGGCTTCATTTGAGACCAAGAAAAGGTACAAGGAGCTACATAAGGTGCTTAGGAGGGTTAAGGTGCTTGTCATTGAGGTGCTTGTGTGCAAGAAATAGTTCAAAGTGGGTTATTTTACAAGATTGGCAGTCGCGGGTTCATATGAGCTTATTAGGGCTCGAAATGTTTTTCTTGGCTTATATTTCTTGTGCATTAATAATAGAATGATAGACACATGTTCTTAAGGTTTGTATTAAGAAGTATTAACGAAAATTCGAAAGTGGTTTGGGTTAAAATGGTTCAAAAATGAGTAAGAATAGCCGCAGGTTCAATTAGGGCATATTAGGGTTTCTTTAGGGTTTTGAGCTTATAATTTGTATGTACTTGATCAAAGATGATAGAATATTGATCTTAGGCCTTGTATTAAGGATTACCAATGAAAATTGATTGGTGGTTTAAGTTAAAATGGGTTGAAAATGAGTGATTAAGCCGCGGGTTCCATTTAGGGCACGTATTGAGTTTGATTAATATTTAAACTAGACCTTTTATATATATAATATATAATAAAATATATATAATAAGTATAATCAAAAAAATAATCAATGAAACCGAGAAGTAGTATAGAATATTCCCGGGTCGTTTATCCCCAACGAGGCTGTGCTTAAAAATCGGTACGGTCGGAAAATTGGAGTTTGAATTAGATTAATGATTTGAGAGTTTAGAAAGCTAAATTAATCAATGATAAGCAAAAACGATTGGGAAAAACCTAAAAATTATGAAATTAAACTGAAAAACGAGAGCAGAAATCCCAAACAAGGGGTCAAAAACCTAAAATCTTAAAAATTAACCCTACAAAGATTTTTTTTTTACTTCTAATCTACTCTAGATGACTAAAAATGAAGTTTAAAAAAGACTAGACTAAAAAACGAGTTAAAACGAACTTTAAAATGGAAAAACAAAAACGGGGCTAAATCCCGTTCTTTAAAAAGTATGATTTTGCAAAAATGACCCTAGGAAAGATTTTCTATTTTTCCTAAGTGAATACTGATAAAATAAAAATTTTTCTAAAAAAGAAAAATATTTTTTATACTTTTATTTAATTTATTATAATTAAAAAACAGTTTTAAAGAAAATAAATTATAAAAAATACTAAACGTTTTTAGAAAAATATAAAAAAATACAAAAAATAGCTTGAAAGATACAAAATTTAAGAAAATTAAAAACGGGAAAGCTGGGCTTATAAAGAAGCCAGAATAAGCTAAAAACAGCTTAGGGGCTTATTGGCTAAAAAAGAGGTAAAAGAATTAATTGTGCAAGGACTTTCAGAAAAGTCCCAATTGCACTCTTGTACAAGATACTAGTGTTAAATATGATGTGTGTGTGCAAGGGAGAGGTGGCAGGTTCGAGTCCTGGCCTCACTCTTTTTGGAAAATCTTTTTTTTTTACTTTTTCTTTTTATAACTTATAAAAAACTAAAAATTAAGCAATTTTAACAAAGGAAAACTTTTTGAAACTAAGAAATAAGCAGAAAATTAAGCTAACCAAATAGGCAGATGCAAACTTTTTAAACTAAGACTTATGAAAAGCTTAACAAGTTAAGGCAAATTAGGACAATAAGCTAATGCACAACTAAATAAGCAAAAACAGGAAATTAACTAGACCTAAATAAGCAATTCAAATCAAAGTAAGCCCAAAGGAATAAGCAAATAAGCCAAACAAGCGAATAAGCAATGGGCACAATATGTCAGACCTAACAGTCCTAAGGGAGCCTCTTTGGGCTCAATTTTAAGCTCCTTAAAGTGGGACTTAAGACTAAAAGCTTATAGGGACTTGAAGCTGAGCTTATGGGATTTCTAGAAAATCCAAAATATACTAAGGTCTAAAGCAAAAATAAGCTGGGAAGAGGGGCTAGAAGAGAGCATGTTGCACCAGGGGAGGGGTCTTTTGGCAGACTAAAAAAAACTAATCTAACAGGTACTTAAGAATTTGATTCCAACTGGTTTTAACACTTGAGCAACACAAAAATAGCATAAAAAGCTTGCATACAAAGATCCAATCACACAGCTTAATTAAATGAGCTTTTGAGTTCTCAGATTAAAACTTAAGTTCTGTTAACTATGATTTTGAGATTAAAAGCTTAAAAACTCAACCAAACTAAATTTAATACCTATTTCTAACTAATCTAAACTGACTCAAAAGCCAAAAGCTTGTTTTGACCCTTTTTAACCCATTAAACCAGTTTACCCAAACACCCCTTTAAAAACACAAAAACATTATTAACTTAAAAACAGATTCTGAAATTTAACAAAACCTAAGAACACATTAAACATAAGTCAAAACTAGTACAAATAAGAAATTATAACAGAACATGAAGCATTGAATAAGCAGAATCAGGCATGTGCTTAAAAATAAGCAAAACTTGAAAAAGTAACTTACAAGGGTCCAAATGCTTTTTGTGAGTACTTAACCACCAAAACAGGTTTTCACATACCCCTATAGCTTACCAATAAGCTCTAAACCAATAAGCCATCCAAGATTGCTTATTCATCCAAAATAAGCTTGAATCCATGTTCCTTTCTTAATGAAACAGTAGCCCTTTTTTTAGCTTTGGGAAAACCTTTAAGTAGTTAAAACAGGTTATACAAGCTTAAAAGAGCTTATAGAAATAGCTTTTGAACAAAAGAGCTTAATGACATAAAAATTATAAACAGGAACAGATTTGCATTTAACCATAGAACTTAAAATTTCATTTCATACAAAAAGTGATTACAATGCTTGAAAATAAAAATGACAGAATACTAATCATTTAAAAACATAAATAAAAATAAAATTAAGCTACCACTACTCCTACAGTTTTAAAACAACCTTTTAGAAAAACATAAAAAAAATCTTAAAGACAAAAAGACTTAAAAAAAACTGATTTAAAACATATTAGAAATGGTTGTTAAAGGATACCTAAATGCCCCAAAGGTTTTAAAACTCCTTTTTGAACTCCACTTTGGGTATTATGGCCAAAACCCCTCTTAATTGTAAAAAAACCTTGACAGGCTTTGATTTAAGCTTACAATGATGGTTTTAAAAACTTATAAGCTTATAAATAAGCTTAACAAACAGATATTTAAAGACTAAAAGATCAAATGACAAGATTTAAAGTAAAGCATGTAAATGACTTAAAAATTAAATTGCAAGAAAAATAAATGACAAGAAACTAAAATGACTGAAATTAAATGATAGTAATATATAAATTCAGTGTTAAAAAGTTGGTACAAATTTAACCACAAGCTTTTGCCTTTAAAATAAATTCGACCCCCCTCCTCTTTTAACTATTACATGAGTAGCTATTTATACTAAACTGTCTAGGGTTCTTCATTCCATGTGTGTTTCTTGTGTTTGTTTGGTGAGGAGAAACCTTCAAAATCAATCTAAGCCTTTGATTATGCTTGGAGCCCAATCTGTCTCATCATAGCCGTTTATATGTTTGCCCAATCAGAGTTTGAAGGATTGCCAGCTTGTCAAGGAGGCCATGTGGGTGTGGGGTGAGGTGAGGGGGACAGTTTTGGCTGGTGGTGAGGGGTAACCGAGGTGTGAAAGTGATGGGGATGGTGATGGGAGGTTTTGGCGGGAAAATGAGAACGATATACAGTGTTTTTGTTATAAGTAGGGTAAAGTTTGATGGAGTGGTATAAATGGTCCTCTAACCTATATTTGTTTCTCGCAAATTTAGTCCTTATGGGGTAACAATTTTCAGGAGTTGGCAGTTTTAGTCCACCATGGTATTTCTTTGGTGAGTTGGCAGTTTTAGTCCCCTCACTTTATTTTGGTCTTTAGAAAGGGTTTTAGGCTTTTGTAATTTAAATGGGCCTTAAGTCTTCAAGTAATATACTAATGGGTTTACCCGGCCCATTTAGATGTGCGTTTTTGGTCGTTTAGGGTCAATTTATTAGGTAAAAGGTATGTGTAATTACACACATACCTAAATCCCCCATACTAAACTATTGTCGTGTCCTCACGCAATGCTATAAGTAAGCACTTAGAAAAACTAAGACTCTCGATCACCCTCGACTAATAACCTAGAAAAGTAGCTAAGTGTTCATTGAGGGGAAATAAAGAAATCAAAAGTTTTGAAAAGCTCCGTTTTTACCATTTTTTAAATATTTACACTAACTACCACTAATATTTTTGTATTTTTCATTTTGAAGCAACTTATTAACAACTAACTAATACGATTGACTTTCGTTATTAATAATAATGGGATCATAGAATAAGAAGCGCCTATAGAATAATCTATAGATGTCCAAAAAGGATAAATTCATCGTCCCCGATTTTTCACTTGTCCAACTAAGCTTAAAACGAAATCACCGTTAAATTCAAGTATAGATGCTAACACTACTCATATTTGCAACTTGTAAACTTTTCACTCCCGACAATTATTATATTAAGGTGAATGTGCTATTTCGAATTTCAACCATGGATCAACGTTTTTATTTCAAAATTCTATGCTTCACGTTTCACCCGAGAATAATGAGTTTTAAGGCGAGATCATCCCATGTAGCGACTTTCGTCTCGGCACATCCCAACCTTGTGGTTAAGTGACCAGGCTTTTGACACCCCACAGAGACTAGTATCGGGACTCACGGACCTTAGGTTTCAAAAACTCTCAGGTTTTCCGTATATACATAGCTTATAAAATAGAATAGCCAAAGTTCAAAAGCATATTTGAATTTAACAAAAAGAGATCTATTATTTATTAATTCACACTTAAATATCAAACACTTATGCAATTGTAACCCTCGACCTTTTAGAAGGCTGCAACATCGGTTGTGAGCCGGCAAGATGCAGCAAACTTTTATCAGTCTCGGATTATTATTCTTACTATGGGCTTTCTTTAGAAGGCTGTAACATCGGTTGTGAGCCGGCAAGATACAACAAACTTTTATCAGCCCATAGTTTATATTTATTATATTTTTTTTTCATTTTTCATCATCATTTTTTCATTTTTTTTAATAATATAGAGAAGACTTCTTTTTGAAAAATTTAAGTATAAATTTGAACTAAGGCTAAAGTTTTTGCTATATACTACATAAAAATTATTGATTTAAGTTTAATCTCCAAAAGTAGCACGTATATTAATCAGGTTAAGAGCTTATGGGAGAAAAAGCGACAAATTACACACATGAGCTCTTAAGATTTCCAAATAATCCTTGTTTAGCATCCAACTCATACTTAACACTATCATTTTTCGTTCTTCGCGAATATTCGCGAACGCTTAGTCTAAAAGTTAAGGAACAAGCTAGAGCTCAACACGCTCGATCGGGTCAAAATTTACTCTTATTCTACCCAGCAGGAAAGTCAAAATTGTGACAAAACACTTATTTTATTTTTGAAAATTTTTAAATTTTTTCATTTTTTTGGTATTTTTCAAAAATTTTGGTGGTAAAAACGGGATTACGTGAGCCATTTATGAATTATGCTAAAGATAAACGTTAGTCGATAAGATTAGGATATCGGATTCCCAAAATGAAGCTGAGAATTTTGAAACTCTTGTGATCGAATGGACAAAATCACGAGCATGAGAGGCTTCAGAATCCGAGCAATCCTGGACAATACAACAGAAACACAAAACACGGATAATGGTAGAGGCGAGCCTCATCACAACACAAAACACTTATTCATTACTACTAAATTGCCATACTACTACTACGGATAAGTATGGGTTGCCACCCACGAAGCGACTTGTTTTTGTTAACCGAGTCACAAGCTCGACTCGACCCCAAATTCATTAGTCTATGGGGGAGCAAGTGGAAGATAAAATCTCCATCGGACTTTCATTCAAGTGGTTTGGATAAACATTGAATTTCATGAAAGTTCCACTCCGATGAGATATATCCGGCATAAAAGAATGATAAATGGAAATGCCGGGGTCAAAAATGGTATCTTCATTTCCATAGGAGAGAAGATATAGAGGAGCAACTAGATACATGAGAAAAGGAAGAAAGATCCATACAATATAAGCGAAGAGAGGTTCACTTAAAAGTATGAAATCCGTATCCAGGGTGGGATGGGTGGGTAAAACATTAGGCACATGAACTCTTGGTTCTCTTGTTGGGAAAATATCTTCCACCACATCCATTGTAAGATTGCCCAGCTCGGGCTCAATCTTAAAGCAGAAACAATCATACTCTAATAGAGATATGATGTGAGCAAGTTCATCGGCGAACTCCTCATGATAAAAATCACTCCTATCGGCAGGAGGAAATGGATTGATCGAAAGATCAAAGATGAACGAATCATATTGAGAAAAATCAGCATGAGTAGTGGTACTGCCACTACTCTTTTCTTTAATATGATCGTCATCAGAATAGAAAGCTTCATAATCCGGAAGAGAATAATCAGAACGGGTAGTGGTACTGCCACTACTATTCTCTTCTAAATCAAAGCAGAAAGTTTCAGATTCGGTTAAAGAATTATCAAAGGTGTTAGTCTCCTCCAAGAAAAGGTTAAGAGATGTGGAGGAAGACTTGGTCATAACATCGGAAGATGGAGCGGGATTATCTTTTAATGCTTCGATGTTAGCAATAAGAAGATTGACATTCAACAATTTTTCACGAAGGATATCGTCTTTGATTGTTAGAAGAATATCGGTATCAATCCCTCCAACTTCCGGGATAACAATCTCTACCACCTCTAAGCTGACGATCTCAGCATCGGGAGGTGATGCATCGACATAATCGATGTTCTCATAAGAATCGTCATCACTCGAAGAAGAATCATTGTTGGAATCGATGATAGTCTCAGAATGTTCTTTGAAAGCTTCAAGAGGGGTAGGATTGTTACAAAGAGGCACATCACACACATTGTCAGGAATACCCTCAGACTCACTTAGGATCGGGACAAGGTTCTCAACACTAGACTTTATTACTTCGTCCGATTCCGTTGCCGGAATAGTGTCAAGATGCTCATCCCCCATACTTAGAGAGTTAACGGGCTCCTTGGTTGGTAAGACGGGTGTGATTGCAATGGTATAGTCATCGTCATCATCATAGCAAATGGGAATCTTCCAATAAGTTCTTTAGCCGCTTGCTCTTCCGCAAATTCCAACCTGTCTTCTTCTTCTTTTGCATAATTTGACCAACCATATCACATATGGATGTCATTTGCTCATAAGCTTGTTTGTGTATGGAAACTCATTATTGAGCATTGAAAAGGCTATTTTGAACATTTAGAGGTTGGATGATTGACTGTATATTGCAGGGGGTTGTGAAATTGGTTCAAAACCAAAAGATTTATTAATTCATAGCATGAATTTTGCTATGATAATAATCTTCATTCTTATGGTTGGACATTGATTTCTTAAGTTTCATGAGGTCCAACCGTATTTTTCACAACAAGGATATTGTTGTGGAAACCCATGAAAATTTTGCGGGAAATTAAAGTCTTGATTATAACCCGGTTTTGGATAGATAAACGGAACTTGAGGTGTACAATAGTGACCATAACGAGCATCATTCCCGCAAAATTCACAAGAGTACATAGGAGGTTGTAGAGGTGGGTTGAAAACGTAAGAGTTCATCAACAAATATGTTTGGTTTAGATTCACTTAGTGAATGAATTCTCCTCTCTGGTAACAAGATGTCGGGTTTTTGTTGAACACTTGGCATATGTCTGTGGGAATCATTAAAACGTATTTCCCCCCCCCCCCCCCCCCCCCCCCCCCCCACAGTTTGATTGTTGATGGTTCCGTTGAGAGGAGATAATCGGGATTTTGCGTGTGGACAATTATAACAATATGAGGAACCTTTTCCCGCAAGACTTACTAAGTACATCGTTGGAACAGGAAGATGTTGTCTAACGAATCACCAACTCGTAACAACAATTGTGGTTAATTTGTGGAGGACTTTGTAAAGAATTTACACCGGGGCCTTGTTTGACAATGAATGGCTCTTGATTAACAAAGTTAGTATCATCATTGGATGACTTAGAAGTGTCTTGGAAGTCTTGAAAAACATCCTCCAATGTCTTCCGTATTAGAGCACATTGTCGACAATATAGACCATGAACCGGGTCTCCACAATCGAGACAGATTTTTTCAATTTTAAGGGGTCGTTGAGACAAGTCGGGTATGGGAACAAGAATCTTGTCTTCAAGACTCCCTTTTGAACAACCACAATCTTTAGTGTGCAAAGTTCCACAAGACGAACACTCTTTAATCGCGTACAAGGGATTCAATAACGCACGATTTCGAGAGTGGACCGTCATAAGAAATTAAACAATTGCGGGTTATGAAAAAGAATTAAATGGGATAAGAAGAAAAAGAGATATTTTGGGCTTTCGTATTTTTTATGCTACATATTTTATTAAACGGGACAAAATGAGATGAAGGATACTTAAACCAATAATCAACTTGTTTCACGGTAACCCTTTAAATGAAAACGCACAAGGAGAGAGAGAAGCGGGAAAGCGCGAAGCTATTAAAAACTTCTCCTTTTGGGTCGTTGTTCCTCAGGACACAACCTCCTTATAATACCTCTTATTGAGTTTTGGTTCATCAATTAAGGTGAGCCGTATCACAAGTGACACAAAAGGCAAGGTTTTAAATCTTTTGTTCGGCGAACTTATATGATATTTACTTCAATTGAAAGCTTTTTTGATGGTGATTTTTATTGATAATTATGGGGATAATTGTTTATATTATAATATATATATATATTATTATATATATATAATTTATATATATATATGATAATAGAGTATTATATAATATATATATATTTCTAGTTTTATATTATACTAATACTAATAAAAGAAAATGAAAAATATTTTTGTGTTTTATATTTTTATAAATAAAAGAAAATATTCACAAACGGGAAAATTAACTTCACGAGGGAAGGGTCTTCAAACACTAATCGTCAAACAAACACGAAAATCGATTCACAGCCTCCCGGGCAACGGCGCCAAAAACTGATTACTTTAAAATTCCTTTACTTATATATATAAATATAATAAATAATTATATAAATACATATAGTAAGTTAATTCTAAAAATAATCAATGAAACCGAGAAGTAGTATAGAATGTTCCCGGGTCGTTTATCCCCAACGAGGCTGTGCTTGAAAATCGGTACAGTCGGAAAATTAGAGTTTGAATGAGATTAATGATTTGAGAGTTTAGAAAGCTAAATTAGTCAATAATAAGTAAAAACGATTGAGAAAAACCCTAAAAATTACGAAATTAAACTGAAAAACGAGAGCAGGAATCCCGAACAAGGGGTCAAAAACCTAAAATCTTAAAAATTAACCCTACAAAGAAATTTTTACTTCTAATCTACTCTAGGTATAAAAATGAAGTTTAAAAAAGAATAGACTAAAAAACGAGTTAAAACGAACTTTAAAATGGAAAAACAAAAACGGGGCTAAATCTCGTTCTTTAAAAAGTATGATTTTGCAAAAACGACCCTACGAAAGTTTTTCTATTTTGACTAAGTGAATACTGATAAAATAATTTTTTTTAAAAAAGAAAAATATTTTTTATACTTTTATTTAATTTATTATAATAAAAAAACAGTTTTAAAGAAAATAAATTATAAAAAATACTAAACGTTTTTAGAAAAATATAAAAAAAATACAGAAAATAGCTTGAAAGATGCAGAATTTAAGAAAATTAAAAGCGGGAAAGCTGGGCTTATAAATAAGCCAGAATAAGCTAAAAACAGCTTAGGGGCTTATTGGCTAAAAAAAGAGGTAAAAGAATTAATGGTGCAAGGACTTTCAGAAAAGTCCCAAGGGCACTCTTGTACAAGAGACTAGTGTTAAATATGCTGTGTGTGTGGAAGGGAGAGGTGGCAGGTTCGAGTCCTGGCCTCACCCTTTTTGGAAAATCTTTTTTTTTACTTTTTCTTTTTATAACTTATAAAAAACTAAAAATTAAGCAACTTTAACAAAGGAAAACTTTTTGAAACTAAGAAATAAGCAGAAAATTAAGCTAACCAAACAGGCAGATGCTAACTTTTTAAACTAAGACTTATGAAAAGCTTAACAAGTTAAGGCAAATTAGGACAATAAGCTAATGCACAACTAAATAAGCAAAAACAAGAAATTAACTAGACCTAAATAAGCTATTCAAATCAAAGTAAGCCCAAAGGAATAAGCAAATAAGCCAGACAAGCAAATACGAAATGGGCTAATCTGTTTGACCAACAGTCCTAAAGGGAGCCTTTCCCTGTGCTCAATTTTTCAAGCTCCTTAACGGTTGGGACTTAAGACCTAAAAGTTATATAGACTTGAAGCTGAGCTTATAGGATTTCTAGAAAATCTAAAATTATACTAGGTTCTCTAAGCGTAAAATAAGCTGGGAAAGAGAGGCTAGAAGAAAAGAAAGCATGTGGCACCAGGGGAGGTGTCTTTTGGCAGACAAAAAAAACCTAATCTAACAGGTATTAAGGGGCAAAAGCTAAAGTATAAAAGAAATAAGCCAAAACCAATGAGTATATAAACTAAATAAGCCTAAGTAGAATAAAAACAAGCACAAAGAAATAAGTAAAAGCAGAAAAAAATAAAGCAAAAAGCAAGGCCGAACTAACTTAAACCTAAGTCCTAAGGGCTCTAGTTGTGAGCTACTTAAGGGCGAGATAAGCTAAAGGTCAAGGAAAAGCTAAGCTAGGACAAGGGTGATCTTAATCTAATAAGCTCCTAAACTGAAAATAAGCAAAGGAATTGAAGCTATAAGCTAGAAAGCAAGCAATAAGCTAAGGGCCTAAAGGTGCAGGTAGACAGTCAAATTTGGCCACTTTGAGCTTAAAAATAAGCTATCTATATGGGTCCTTAGGGCTAAAGGCTACTAAGGCTTATAGATGTGCTTATGAACTATCTATAAAAGCTAAAAACTAAGAGTGTTCACCAAAAAAATGAGCAAGAAAAATGGGTGCCAAATAGGCTGTTTAGCACTAGGGGAAGTTTTTCAAAGAAAAAGAAGCTAAAAGCTAGCTTATGAATAAGCTGGCAATTAAGCTCAAACCAAGAATTTAAGTCACAACAGATTTAGAAGGGCTCAAAGTGAGCTTATATTCAAAAAACTAGAAGCTAAAAACCATAAAAATCATCTGAACATTAGGATTTAGAAAAGACACTTTTGACATCAAAGAAAACTCAACAAAAATTTTGACAGTTTTGTGAAAGGATGTAAGTTAACCAAAAGGAGACTTAACTGATCTATGTGGACACTTAAACAAGACACAAAACAACACTAAAAACTGGTTTTCAAAAAAAAAAAACTTATCCAATAAGCATTATCAAACTGGTTTTTTTTACCACAGTTTTAAAACAACCTTTTAGAAAAACATAAAAAAAATCTTAAAGACAAAAAGACTAAAAAAAAACTGATTTAAAACATATTAGAAATGGTTGTTAAAGGATACCTAAATGCCCCAAAGGTTTTAAACACCTTTTGACCCACTTTGGGTCCTTATGCCAAACACCCCCTTAAATGGTAAAAACCTTGACAGACTTTGATTTAAGCTTACAATGATGGTTTTAAAAACTTATAAGCTTATAAATAAGCTTAACAAACAGATATTTAAAGACTAAAAGATTAAATGACAAGATTTAAAGTAAAGCATGTAAATGACTTGAAAATTAAATTGCAAGAAAAATAAATGACAAGAAACTAAAATGACTGAAATTAAATGACAGTAATATATAAATGCAGTGTTAAAAAGTTGGTACAAATTTAACCACAAGCTTTTGCCTTTAAAATAAATTTGACCCCCTCTCCCTTTAACTATTACATGAGTAGCTATTTATACTAAACTGTCTAGGGTTCTTCATTCCATGTGTGTTTCTTGTGTTTGTTTGGTGAGGAGAAACCTTCAAAATCAATCTAAGCCCTTGATTATGCTTGGAGCCCAATCTGTCTCATCATAACCGTTTATATGTTTGCCCAATCAGAGTTTGAAGGATTGCCAGCTTGTCAAGGAGGCCATGTGGGTGTGGGGTGAGGTGAGAGGGACAGTTTTGGCTGGTGGTGAGGGGTAACCGAGGTGTGAAAGTGATGGGGATGGTGATGGGAGGTTTTGGCAGGAAAATGAGAACGATATACAGTGTTTTTGTTATAAGCAGGGTGAAGTTTGGTGGAGTGGCAGAAATGGTCCTCTAACCTTTATTTGTTTCTTGCAAATTTAGTTCTTGTGGGGTAACAGTTTTCAGGAGTTGGCAGGAAAGGCCCATGTGGTATTTCTTTGGTGAGTTGGCAATTTTAGTCCCCTCACTTTATTTTGGGCTTTAGAAAGGGTTTTGGGCTTTTGTAATTTAAATGGGCCTTAAGTCTTCAAGTAATATACTAATGGGTTTACCCGGCCCATTTAGATGGGTTCGGGTTTGCCCATTAAGTATTCTTCGGTGTCGGCTCCGGTTTTGACTGTTGACTTTTCCGGGTTGACTTTGTCTTTTCCAAGCTTTTCCATTCCGTGCTCGGTTTTGTCGTTTTTGGCTACATTTTTGTCCTTTAGTGAATATCCGGTACCTGCATAGTACAAACAAAAAACAAGCATATTTATGGCATTTTATATGTGTTTTTGGTCGTTTAGGGTTGATTTATTCGGTAAAAGGTATGTATAATTACACACATACCAGATAACGTCCAGACAATCAATACGTCGTATGGTATGGAGCGGATACGCCGTATTGATGTCTGGAAAGACAAACTCGATAACAAAATTAAATAACAATCTGAGTTGTCTCCCGGGAAGCACTTTTGTTTACAGTGAAGTCTTTAAGTTAGACTTTTCTTCACCTTCATCTTTATTTGGTCTCATGCACGTTAATGTGCCCGCGTGTGAGCCATTCTTCCGTCTTCATGTTAGCCTCAAAATATTAAGCCGAACTGGAAGTTCGTTCATTACATGTACGAGTCTCGGTCATTTAATTAGTTAATGTTGTAATAGTATAATATCGGGAATCAGGCTTGATAGTTAATCTAATATTGTATATGTTTCGGGTTTAATCCCAAGCAAAACCCAAGCCCGGGTCCTAGTCAAATATCCCGAACGTCACTTAATGTGTCGGGGTATATAAATAACTTTTCCACCTAGGAAAAGTTAGTTGATTTCATTTTCTAAATAATTCATTTTCTTCTTTCTCTAATTTCTCTCTCAACTCTCTCCCCTCTTTCTCTCTCTAAATCAACTCACTTTCTTTATCTATTTTCTTGATCGATTCGTGGTTTGTTATATGAAGTGAAGTGTTATACGGGATCCTACAATTGGTATCAGAGCTTCAAGGGTGGATTCGTGTTTGATTTGTGGTTCAAAATCATCAAAATTTGTGGGTTGTTTTTGTTTTTTTTTTGTTCAAATGGTTCAAAAAAATAGCAAGAAAAATCAAGATTTGATCTTTGTTTGTGGTTAAAAGTGTTAAAGATTTGTACTTTTGGGCTTAGATCTATCCCTTGCATCATTACTAGGTGGTTTTAACATCATTTTATAGCTTTCAAGAATGTTTGATGATTTTTTCTTGGATGCGTTTTGACTAACTGAAGGGGTGTTCTTGATTGCGTTTTGACCATTGCGTTTTGACCATTGCGTTTTGACCATTGGGTTTTGACCATTGCGTTTTGACCATTGTGTTTTGACCATTGCGTTTTGACCATTGCGTTTTGACCATTGCGTTTTGACCATTGCGTT
>BQNB010101415.1:0-21278 GCA_026074375.1 Tanacetum coccineum | reverse complement strand
ATTCCAACACCAACACCACCTATCCCAACACCAACACCACCTATCCCAACACCACCACCTATCCCTACACCTACATCACCACCACCACCACCACCTGAGACTGAACCTACAACAGATGAGCACATCTATGAGGAGCAATCTCCTGTCCACCATCACTTCTCACCCTCACAAGAACAGGCTCCAAGTCACATGCCTATGGATGATTTGCTTCAAGCAGTTCCTAAGTTGATTTCAAGAATTGATAGCCTGGAAATGGATCTCAAACAAACCAAGCTAACCATGGGAAATGCAATAGTGAAGCTAGTCAAGAAGGTGAAGAAGTTGGAAGGGTTTATGAAAAGGAGGAATTTGGTTTTGACAGATTCAGAGGAAGAAGAACCTGAGGCTCAAGGGAGGAAAAGTCAAGATGATCCTCAAGATTCTTCAGTACAAGGACTGGTTACTCCTCCTACAACAAAGGTAAACACTTCAGGGGAGGAACAAGTGGAAGAAATAAGTCCAAACACTCTTGAAGCAGCCAAAACTCTCTCAAAGGTTGCCTCTTTAAAACCAAGGTCCATTGACAAGGGAAGGAGATACAAGAGAAGAAAAGAGACTAAAGGTAAGAAAGTAGTCTCAAGCTTGGACTTTCAAGAAGAGGTTGATGATGTTGCTGAACAGGTCAATACTGCTGGTGAGGTTAATACTGCTGGTGAGGAAGTTAATACTGTTAGTGAAATTAATACTGGCAGTATTAAACTTAATACTGGTATTGAGCAAGCTAGTACTGTTGGTGAAGATAAGGGACAAAGAGAAGGGAAAGCTCCTATGCTCAGTGAAGAAACTCCAAAGAAGTCAAAGGAACAAATTTTACAAGAAGAAGCTAGCCTTGCAGAAGCAATAAGATTGGATTCCTTACAAAAAGAAGAGGAGGCTAAGCAAATACATTTGGATTCTCTTCTAGCACAAAGAATTGCAGAAGAAGAAGAGTTGACTAAACAACAGATGAAAAGAAAAGCTCAAGTACAATTTGAGGCTCAGCATTATTCAAATGAAGATTGAGATTTGATTAGAGCAAATCTTGAAGCTAATGCAGAGTTGTCAAAGAGCATTCTTGGAAGTGAACTTCAAGGAGAAGATTTTGCAAAGAGAATGGTGGATCTTGTGAATCAAAGAAAGAAGTTCTTTGCTGAAGAAAGAGCCAAAGCTAAAAGAGCACAATTGCTAAAAGAACAAGCTCTGATGACCCAATCACTAACTGAAGACTTATATGATGAAATACTTGAGAATCATAGGGTCATTTCGGAAGTTTAAATCAGCTGAGGAAATTGAGTTTTTGTGAAGTCAAGAAAGAGTTTGACAGAGCTTGTAAAAAAAGGTTGAGTTACTTTGCTCCAATAAGTTTTGAAGCTACTAAAGACAGTCTTTGAAAAGGTATATGGTGATAGAGCTTCAGACTAAGACTCCAAAGAGTATGGAAGAGATAAAGACGATTTGAAAGCAAATGGATGATGATACCAATCAAAGACAGAAAGTCTGGACTAAGAGAAGAAAACAGATAGCTAGGAAAGGAATGCCTCAAGTTGTGTTGATAGAATGACTCTTCATGTAAGATTTCAAGAATAAGGTGGTGAGCAAGGAAGAAACTGGGCACTGGGGTACTGAAACTCCTATAAATCCATGTTCTCTGTTAGCAATGAAAAACACCTTGTCGATAGTCCTATATGATTAATAGAAAGGAGATAAAGGGGCGATATCAAATTGATTAGGGAAGATGGAACAGATATAGTATATATATAAAATTTTAGTTTGCCATGTGAAATCTATATCTAGGGAATGACTTCTATATGAGCTGATATAAGGATTTGTGATGAATTATGAAATGGAATGGAATTTGGCCAAGCAGGATTAACGTCTAGATAAGTACGCGAATATTGAAAATCGTTTATAGAATTATGCTTTGAATAGTAACCTCTATTTCTTATAGCACTTAGCATTCTTATTTTCGAGTAGATGATTTGGACTGCCAAAATCGATTATAGTCGAAAAATCTGATACGCATCGATACTTGCTAGGGTACATTGTCTTGACTTAGAATCTATAGATGTTTTACATTGTTGTCTGATAGAAAGTATCCCTTTTATCTACTGAGGATATCGCTTTCAATCTATTGTTGAAAATGAAGCTTTTGGATGGAAAGAGTGAATGTAGGATTGTCGATAATGATTGTAGAAAATGATGAAAACAAGTGGAATTAGTCTAATAGAAAAGTTTGTAAGTTTTAAAACCTAGGATAGAAGATGAGGAAGGATGACACTTGGTGAAGTGTGCTATGACACTATACACAACAATTGGTTATCAGTTCACCATGTCTTAACCAACATAAGGAGCTGGACTAGTCCATGAGCAAACGGCTCTGGTAAAGACTTCTTCAAATCCGTCTATGGTTGACAAATTGCAAATAAGTTGTTGTTTTCACTCACCATATCTGTCAAAGTGAATGAGGTTTTAGAAATTAGCCCACAAGTTTTAGGTCTTGTGGTAAAGGCTTGTGGAAAAACCATAAGTCTTAGTCCATAAGATATGGCTCTTGGTTAATGACAAAATGCAAATCCATAACTAGAATAGGTTGACACTTTTACCGAAAAGTGGATGGTATATATCAACTCACCAAGTTTTTTGTTATCAAAGAATGGACAATGGTTATCAATCCACCATGGAATTCTTTTTAGGTGCAATGGATTGACTTATGACTCTAGCAACTTACGGGCTACAGGTAAAGGCATATCATATATCCGTTGATGGCTCTTTTGTTATGGTTGCAAAAAACCATATGGTATTCAAACTCACCCATTGTTTCACAGTATCTGAGAGTTGAATGTGTTTTCAGTTGACCATGACATACACCTTTTTTGGTGGCCAAAGAATTGATCCTACTCCAGAGTTAATGGGCTATACTGGTAATAGAGACTTCAAACTCCATTTAAAATTTTCGATGATTCACATCTCACAGGAAGTAACACACTGGAATGTTGATGTGAATATGACCTGAAAACTTTATGATTTGATGTACAATGAGTCGTCAATGTTGTTGATACAATCAGAGAGATTGATGAATAGCTTTGAAGGCTTAGTTGCTGTCAGATTTGAAGACTTAAAGACATATTATTTTGAAGAATAGACTCGTTCAAGATAATCCTCTAATGCCCACAAAGTAAGCCAAGTACGAAGAAACATTGAAGTTGCTAGTTTCATGAATGGAGGTATCATAGTTAGGGGAAGATTGTTAGGAAAATCTTGTAACAGACTTAATACTGTTAGTGGAATATCTCAGTTAAGTTTTTAGTCTATAGTTCGTACTGATAGCTGAATAGTTTAGTGCTACTGATAGTATAGAAGTAGAAGTCTGGTTTAGAGCAAGTTATATCGTCTGCCAGCTTTACATAAGTCTGGCAGTTTTTTAAAGTTATACTTGCTTGGTCAACAGTATAAGTCTTGTTTGTAATTTTAGTAATAGTTATCAATTAGCGTTGATTTAGGAAAATCGCATAAGCATTTTTATCTCTTTAACGCGTTTAGGGTTCCGCGCTCAGTCTATAAAAGGAGAACATTGAATAGTATTGCTAAACATATGAGTTGCTTGAGTATTCTACAATCAAATAGTTATAGTCATGCAACTTTGAGTGTGTTTGGCTTACTTGTGTTCGTCTTTGTATAGATATTGATATTCTGCGTCAATATTTATATTCACAGTCATTGTCTCTCATAGTATCTTTGGATTTATTCAAAGGACTATAAGTCGTTCAAGGCTCATTTAGATCCTGTTAATAAGGACCTACATTTTATATGGAAAAACTTGTGAAATGTTTGAAACCTTAAGGTCATGTGAAAAGTCCCTTTGCTCGCTACTAGTCTTTGTGGGGTGTCAAAAGCCTGGTCACTTAGCTGCAAGGTTGAGATGTGTCAAGACGAAAGTCGCTACATGGGATGATCTCGTCTTCAAACTCATTATTCTCGGGTGGAACATGAAGCATAGTATTTTTCAAAAACGTTGATCCACGATTAAAATTCAAAATAGCACATTAACCTAAGATATAATAATTGTCGAAAGTAAAAAGTTCACAAATTGAATATATGAGTAGTGTTAGCATCTTAACTGATATATAGTGGTGATTTTGTTTTAAGCTTGGTTTGGAGCAAGTGAAAAGTCAGGAACGATGAATTTATCCTTTTTGGGGCATTCTCGGATCGAAATACATCTTGTTCTATGATCCCTAATGGTTATGGAAATAACAAAAGTCGGAATATTCTAGGTAGTTGCTAAAAAAAGGAAAAAGTTTTGAAAAATGGAAAATGGGATGTTTTAAAGCTTGTGATTTCTTAACTCTCCCCACAAAAGTCTTTGCTACTTTTTCAAAGGATTAGTTTGGGGATGTTTTTTGAGGTATTTGGTTTTAGAGCATATAATATTGCGTGAGGACACGCAATCACTTAGTTTGGGGAATTTTGATATGTGAGAAATCACATATCCTTATTATATCCAAAATGGCCCTTAAATGATCAAAATGTGCAAAAATAAGCTTGTATTTGTGTATTTTGTTGTTTGTGAATGTGTAGGTTATAGCGATAATCAAAAATCCACAAGGAAACGGTCAAAAACTGGAAAAACACGGACACAAGAACGGATAGAGTGCACAAGAGCCGGAAGTTTCTAGCAAAAGGTCATCAAAAGTCAACCCTTGGTCAACTCATAAAAGACAAAATCCTCAAAATACCCATAAAAACCCTTAATGTTAAATCATAATTCACAAAAAGTCCCAAAAACCCTAACACCGTTAGCCTTTTATTAATAAAGGACTAACAGTCGTTAGTCTTTTATAACAAAACCCTTATAACCAAGCCCAAACACCCGGTCCAGTCCCTTTTAAAATAAACCACGAGCACAAATCAACACCCCGGGTCAACAAAGTTATAAAAAGAAAAAAAGGGCGGGAAAAACCATTTTTTACTATTCATCTATCGTCTTCATTTTTACCTGCGTAAATTCAAAGGGTTAATTCAAATTGATGATGTGGCATCAAGATTCGAGTACTAAGCTATGAGCTGGCAAATTTAGACGTCTTCTATTGGTCCAAACAAACAAAGGAGGATACGCGTGAGTCAAGGAAACACACAAGGAATGGAGATTTTACACTAAATCCTTTGTAAAAGAAGCATAAGTACTCTGACACACGGAGTGTCACGCTGGCAATCCGTGTGCTCACTTAATGATCCAATGATCCAACGGTGAAAGATGATTAGAGATGAATGATTGATCAGGATTAGAGGGAGCGTCTAACCAACTTCAAGACCTAGAACCTTCTTATTTGGCTATAAATAGCAAGCTTCCTCACACACAGGGGGGATGATAAGGAGTTAGATAGATTTTTATATTTTAGCTTATTAAATTTTTCTTTAAAACTGTTTTTAGCTTATTGTTTACTAAATGTAATTTCCTTTTTCAGTATTGTAATCATCTCTTTCATCAATATAATTCAAGTTTTCTTATTATGCATTTTACTCCTTCAAAAGCTCACTTTCATACAAAACATTGATTAATAAGCTGTCACTGTTTCATAAGCTCCTTATAAGCTAATCTCAAGCTCATCTAAGTCTCTAAGCTTAGATTGAACTCAAATTGATCACTAATTTACTTACACGTTTAAAATCAGTTTAATACCTATGCTATGGATGGATTTGGTTGCTTTGGATGATAAGCTTACCCTGGAAGAGCTTATTGGACTTTACTAGCTTATCCTTGTGATAAGCTAGAGCTTGTTGATAGCTCATTTGAGCTTAATCTTAGCCTTGTTTAGAGCAAAGGCTCCTGTAAGTTTCTTCTTTACATTTAAGCTTAAATTTACACTATTAGCTTTAATCTGTTTCATACTGCTTATTATTTGCTTATTTTAGTTTAGATTAGCTTATAATTGCTTATTATTTGTGTTTAATGCTTATTTAGTTCAATTGTTTGTTTAGATCTTAATTTTCATGTTTTTGATACAAAAAAGTCATAAAAACCAAAAATATTAGCATTAGTTGTTAGCTTATTGTTTTTGCTTATTTGATTGTTGAAATATGTTCATTAGGTTTGTTATAAGCTTATTATTATCTGGTATTTGAATTTTGCTCTTTAAATCTCAAAATTATAAGCTTAAAATGGTTTTGGGCAACTTAAAGGAGTGTTTGGGTCAAGCAGTACTAACTCAAGTTAGTACTGCTTGAGGCCATTTAGTCCTTTAAGCTCACTTTAAATCACTTATTTAAGCTTATAAGAGTAGAATTTATAAGTTTTATTTGGCTAAATCAAGTTTCAATAGGTTTTTGTGTAAGCTTTATGAATCTGAGGTCATAAGCTCAGATTCATAAGCTATTTGTGCTTAATACTTTTCTAGCTGCCCTTTTTGATCATTTTGTGTTAGTTTAGTAGTTTAAATGATGTTAGATTCAAGTATTTAGGCCTGCATGTTTTGGATTTGAGTTTTAGTTTTAAACTGTCAAATGCATCAGCATTAGTAAACAGCCAAAAGCTCATTTTCAATCTAAAAATTTAGTTAGGATAAGCTAGATTTAGGTTTTAAAATTTGTTGCACAAGTAGTTTAATAGTAACTCTATATCTGTTTTAGCTTATTTAGTGAGAATTAGCTTATTTAGATAGCTTAATTTAGGGCTGCAATTCATCATTTGTCTTTTCATAAAATCCTTTTCTAAGTCTTGAATCTGTATGAGATGCCTTTTTCATGAAGCTTTTTAAGTGCTTATTTGAGTTTTAGAATGCTTTTTCTTTGGAGCTTATTGTAGCTTTTTGGCCATTCTTTTTAGTGGTATAAGCCACTAAGCCATAAGGATCCTTTTGCTAGCTTATTTTTAAGGCTTAGAAAAGTACCCTCAACTGGCCCTTTTGGCTTATCAGTTTTGGCCAAAAGGTTCATTTTGCTTATTTTAGCTTATCTGCTTATTGTTATTGCTTATTTAGGTTTAGTTTAGCTTATTAGGTTAATATAATCCCATTTTAGCTTATTTGGTTTTGCCGTTTGCTTATTTAAGCTTATTTGCTTTCTAGTGTAAATTTTAAGTGTTTTTAAGCCTTTTTAGTTTTTCTGTTTATCTAGCTTATCATTTGTGCTTATTTTTGTTCTAATGTGCTTTTTAGACATAGCTTATTGTCTGTTTTAGCTTATTTATCATTTTCATTTGCTTATTCTCCTTAAAAATGCAAATAGTTAGTTTTTTTTAGGACTTAGTAGTGTTTAAGTATTTCTGTCTTATTTTGCTTATTTCTGTGCTTATTTGTGGTTTATAAAAATAGTTGTTTTGCAAAAGTAGCTTATTTTTAAGTGTTTTCAAAAGTTATAAAAAAATGGCAAAAATTAAAACACTTGGGATAGTGGGAAGCCCCGGGTGAGCAAGACTCGAACCGGGACCTCTACCACCCTCACCAAGCGTTTTAACCCCCATACACTTAACCATTGTGCTACAATAGCTCATCCGGTATATCTTTGCAAAATCTATTATTTATATACAATTTAGGCTTTTAGTATAATAAGTTGTTTTAGCTTATTTCACAGCTTATTTGATAAGCTGTGTTCCCTAACTTATTTTTCTTAGATTCCTCATTGTTCAAGCTATTTTTCATATTTTTTTCCGGATTTTAATAAAACGTTTAGTATTTTTTATATTTAATTTTCTTTAAAATCATTTTTAATTCATAAAAAATTATAAAAAAGTCAAACAAATATAATTCTTTTTTAGAAAATTTTCTTTTATCATATAGTTTCTAGAAAAATTAATTTTGCTTCCGTAGGGTTTAAATTGCAAAATTTCATTTTTTAAAGAACGGGATTCGTTCCCGTTCATGTTTTTTGTGTTTTAAAGATCAAATCAACTCTGTTTTCATTCTAGTTTTCTTTAATCTTACTTTTTAGTTAATTACAGTCTATTAAAAGTGAAAAAAAAATCATTTTAGGTTAATTTTTGAAAATTTAGGGTTTTTAGGTCCCGTTTAGGGTTCCCGTTTTGCGTATTTAGTTAAAATTGTCTTCCCTTAAGTGTATTTAAGTTTTTGCCTTAATTTTCTCGTAGTTTTAGAAAACCAAGCCAATTCTTGCTTCCATTCAAGCATCAATCTCCAAAACGACTCTCGAACTTTCTATTGCTTTTCCTAATCGGGGGCGAACGACCCGGGAATCATTGCTCCCGATTTTGCTATAATTGTGTATTTGTTTTTTTATTCATACCTTCCTATTTTATAAATTTTATATTTGTATTCGTCCGTATTTATATATTATATATCTTTTAAAGGGTATAGTCAGAAGTGATCAGTCAGTGTAATGGTTAATGAGTGTGTAGATGTCTTTTGCTAAACCTTGAAGTAGAATATCCGTTGCACGAATGTTAGCTTTATACCTCTCTTTTTCTTCTGGTGTAAGGTCTGCAACGACTCTATCCCGTTCTGGTCCTAGATAAAGTGCACCTTCAGCAACTGTTTCTCTGAACCTTCCCATCTTAAATGGTCCTTCATCAATAGACTTAATAATGTTCTTCCCGTTATCTTTTCCTATACAGTACAAATGAATACGTTGTTGCCATGACTCAAAATCAGACATATCGAGCATTGGTGGGCGGGTATCAAACCCGGCACTTTGGATATCTTCAGAAAGATTAGCCATCTTAAGGGATTGTGAAATGATATGAGTGGATCGTTCAATGATTAATGAGTGTATGTTAAAAGTGGTGAAGTAAAATTAAGTGTTTTGTTGTTTTGGTTTGTTAAGTTCAAAGGTAAAAAGTTTGAAAATTTTCCAAGTGTCCAAAAACAGTAGCTCAAACCGCTGCCTAGGTTATCAAACCGATGCCTAGACAACCAAACCACTGCCTAAGCAAACCGCTGGCAAGAAAGAAATTACACTAAATCGCTGCTGTCAAACGCTTCTAGAAGAATAACAGTCCAACACCGACTGCCTAATTTCAAAAACCAACAGAGGTTGTTAGTCAACCACTCGTGGAAATAATATCTTCAAAAAACAGTAACAAACCGCTGCAATAAACCGCTGGTTGACTCATTACGCTTACGAATTTTTTTGGTATACCTCTACGACGAAAATACTGCCAAAACGCTGCTAGAAAAAAACTCAGAGGTTTGTTTCCTAATTTACAAGAAAAGTATAAAATCTTCAAGACTGTAAATCCGCTATCTAGCAAACCGCTATGGATAATAATTCGAGGTAAACCGTACTATCAATATAGCTTGTCACTAGACGACAAACCGCTACTGAATACGATAAACAGCTGTCACTGACTTCCTGACAAACCGCTGCCTAATAGGACAAATCGCTGTCAGTGTACGAACTAACAAACCGCCAGTACAGTGTACGAGTATGTCAAACCGCTGCGAAGAAAATGGGAACAGAATGCCAAACCGTCGGCTTGAAAAACAAACCTTTTCACCTAAAAACACCTAAAAATCACCCTTTTGAACGTTTTTGCTTGATTTCTTTTGCACAACAAGGTACCACAAGACTATAACTAATAGAAAAACCTAAAGTTTAACATTACAAACATCAAAATATAGGAAAAATGAAAAACGAGCGAAGAACCTCAAAAAGTACAAATTTTAATCTAAATCAAGCAACAAAACGCACATATACACTAGCTAATCATCCCATGGGCTCTAATACTAATTGTAGGATATTGATTTCATATCACATGGAGGGTTACTTGGGGTTAGAGAATATTTGAGAGAGAAAGAAAAGATGTGAGGAAACTTTCTAGTGTAGGACAAGTGCTATATTGAATGAATTGATTAAACAACCATCTTCCTTATGATGGATTCGGTATTTAAGGGTACATAAAACCGGCCCATGGCCTTTGTAATGGGCTCACACGTGGTGACGAGGTGTCATTTTATACACTTTTCAGGGTCATTTAACCCCTAAATCGTGCATTTATGCCCAAAATAAGTACTTAATCGTTCCTTTTCAGGTATTTAGCATTTGGAGGAATTACACATGACTTGGGCTCATTTGGAGAAGAAACAGACAAGACTACAGACCTACACCAACATTTCTTAAGATTATGTTCTCAGATGCTAGAGACGGCATCACAAGATACACGTGACGCAGTCATAATTCATCCCATAACGGTGTCACAAGAAAGCATGACGGCGTCAGCTCGCACGACCCAGCCCAAGATCTAGAATATTCTACTTCATGGCGTCACGATTAAAATGCGATGCCGTCGCAGCGATTTTTTTATATATAAAAACCCAAAATTAAGTTTTGAGTGTGTAACTTTAGAGTAAAAAGGGGGACAAACCCTAGTTCGTTTGGCAGACGATTTTAGGGCTTCAAAACCCTATTATACCTCCTTCAATTCATGTTTTAATCAATTAAGACTATCTTAATCATTCAATATGTCTTGTTGTTTGATTCTTTATTGTTCTTGCTTTACCTTTAACATGCTTGGCTAAACTCCTTATTGTATTCATTTATGATTGTATAAAACCTAGAATGTAGATATTAGTATTGTTGCTTCTTGTGAGGAATATGCATGTTAAGCCTTAGAAAACCATCTTTTGTCTGTATTTATGTCGAGGGAAACATGATTGTGTAGAAAGGATACCATTGGTAACAGTCTTTATACTACCTTACCCTTAATATGGTTGATTCACTTTTAATATATTTCAAATGCATTTAATATACTCTTGGAGGCCGGGTAATAGTCTTCATACTACCTTACTTTGTGTTTTGCCTCAACGGAATACTAAATAGACGGCGGGTTCGTGTAATCTGTTCATAACTTAGGAAATAATTACATAGATCATCACAAGTGTGACAAAGCAAAACACTAGTAGAAGCAATATAGGGAGTAATACATGATTAAATGAATACAATCTTTTTATTATATTGTTATCACCATTAGCGTAGTTTATTATTTAGTTTAATAGCTAAAACTAACCAAACCTGTCAAACATATGATTTTACTACTTTCTTATAAATATAAAAAAAATACAAGAATAATCTTCTCTCAACCACTAGAATTTTGTTAGAACGTGATCAAACCTTCCCAACCTATTCCCCTAGAGAACGATAACAACCCCTGAGTCTTGCCAATATTACTACTACAATGGTTAGGTACTCTGCCTAGGGAGTTGTAAAACTTCTTGTAGAAGTCCCTTACGACGACCACATCAATTTTTTGGCTCCGTTGCCGGAGAATAGTTAGGTTTTGATCATAGTTTAGCTTAGTTCTACTTGCTTGAATCCTTTCAAGTAAGAATTTAATTTCCGCATATTAGCTTTCTTGTAGTCTATATTTTCTTTGTGTGTTTGTTTGTAATTTTCATTGACTATTCTATTCTTCACTATGGAGAATGCGAATCCATCATCGACCTTAGGATCTCTTTCTCAGGAACCCTCTGTCACTACTCACGCTAAGTTTACGGCCCGAATAAATAAGCTTTTAGAAATGAGGCAAACTATTGATTTTCTCCTCTTTAAAACCAATAATGAATCAACCAACCAATCTTCCGACTCCAAGATTTTCTGCCTTGAAGAGAGAATTAAGGAACTTGAGTTAAGAACGCAACAAAGAAATTTTTTTGAGGAAGAATTATTCAAAGATAAGTTCCCTACTAAGGAAGAATTAGCTTACTATAAGGAACTATTAGGAGAACCTCAACCCCTTTTTTTGACCCCTGGAGTTTAAAGATTCCTTGTGTAATCGGCACCGTTTACACGGGCCATGCATACATTGATCTATAATCTCCTGTCAATATCATGTCTCGTGCTTACTACAACAAAATAAGAGAAAAATCATTTCAAGCACGTTCGAAATACCATTACCATCCATATTAAGTTTTGCAACTTCGTTGGAAGAGCTAAAAATATGCATATATTTATTGGGTGCTTCGTTTATGTTGTGGACTTTATAATTTTAGAAGACTTGGGCGGCGTCATTGATAGTAGATTAAGTGAAGTAGTCTGGGACAACCTTTTGCGCACACATCTAAGCTCACATGGAAGTATTCTTCTCTTGCACTTGAGGAATTGAGCTTGGATCACTTGGAAATAAAGCTTTATGATTAAATGATCAAAGATTTTTAATGAGACGTGTGGGCTGTTTTTTATCAGAAAAAATGAGTGCAAAAGGTGAGAAAATAGTGAGGAATAGTCCAGTATTTATAGGACAATCTGGAGGAGCGTCTACCTATAGGCGGTCCCCTTAAATAGGTGGGCGGTCCCCTTAAAGATAAGGGGGCCTCCCGTGTATTTAAGGGGGCCGCCCTAGACTGGGCGCTCTCCAGTTTGTCCTTTTGTGTATGGAGAATTTTCTGGAACTTTTTAGCCGTTTTAGGTTCGAAAATTTGAATTTTAAAATGTTTATTTTGAATAAAACAATTCTTTTAATTGTAGAAAATATTTTGTAATGTTTATGAAAATGTTTACAACGTTTTATAAAAGTGTGAGGTTGAATAAAAATTTCCTTTGATCATTAAATGCATTAAGCATTTATTTATTCATGCCTTTAAGTGATATAATTTTCGAAATGAAAATTTACTACTAATTACATGTTTACGTTTAATTTTACATTGAACGTTTTTGTATTTTGTGATTATCAAAACGTAAAGATGTGAAAAATATTAATAATGTTTTTAAGCATTATTTCTATCAACAGAATGCAGGAAATTTTTCATCAAAAACAAAATTTTCGTTTTCACAGAACGTGGAGACGGCGTCACGATTTACACGCAACGCCGTCACCACGACACCTGTGACGAGGTCACAACAACCCTGACGGCGTCATACGCCCAGGTCTAAAAAACTCAAAGTTTTTAATTATTTTTGAAAATAAAACTTGCACAACATTTAAAATATGTATTCTTCTATTATAAACCCACAAAACCTAATGAGTTTAACAATTCTCTCATCCTATCTATCAAGTCGAACCCTAAATTCATATTGTATATTTGTCTATCGCACATTTTATGCTTGGTGTAGTTGTCTTTGTCTTTGCTTACAGGTTATATTTGATGAGAAGAAGCTTGGAAATTCTTAGGAAGTTTCATTGGATGATTCTTGGAGGACGATTTAACCGGTTATTGCATGTTTCTTCTCTATTATTGAGCAAACTAGGGGAGTACTAGTTTCTTTTCCTTGTTTTCTTTTCTCTTTATTCGTTCTTACCGATACTTCAAGAGAACATTGGGGACAATGTTCAACTTAAGTAACTGTATGGGAGAGGGGGGAAATAAACTAGAAACCATTCTTATTATGTCATATTTCTTTTCCTTAGAAATGATCATAAAATATTCGAAACATAGCATAAGAGGTTGATTTTTAACCCAAAATTTAATTTTTTTTATGACACATTAAAAGAACTAACCGATACGAAAACCAAGATTAATATAGCGACTCATGGATAGGTTTTATATACTAGCACAAACCCTCAAATTCCACGCCCCACAATGTAGACAGCTTGCCCTTATATATTATAACCTTTTAACTTGTGTTTCGAGTTAAGTAGGTGCCAATCATGTGAGTCTATTTTGATCATTACGGATGTGTATGTGTGGTTGTCAGCCTTTCTGGAACATGGTATCGGTTACTTTAGATATACAAGTGTACCGAGTAGCATATATAAAATTCGTAAAAACATGTTATTTGATGCATCCCGAGAACGCATAGTAAGTATTATGGTTTGCTTGATAAGAGGCATGGGATAACCCATGTTTTAAACCTTAATAGTTATGAAGTCCACATCACCGATCATATAACTATCCTACACCCTTGCCATGCACTCATTTTTAGTGCAGGATACCCCTAGTACAACCCTTCGAGCCTATCCTTTTTCACGGTTCTTGTAATTTTCTTGTGGATTCCAGATTATTAATGAAGAGCATTGTCACCCCTTTTTAACCAATCATTTACACCCAAAAAAGCCTTAGCCTACCTTGTATGTACTCACTTTTAGTACATTATTGTGTTTAACCCAAGTTAATTATTGAGTATACGGTTGCTAAGCCTTTATCCTTGTAAATACAGTTTTGGGACGATTAGGATTCATGGTAGTATTTATTTCGTGGAAGAATGTGGAAGAAAAGTTAAGTCAATACCCCCCATATATTTGTCAAATGATCTCCATGTTATTTTGATCCACCTCAATACGGGTCATTAGTTAGATTGTAAATATCGAGCATGTAAAAGCTCAAGTGTAGGGTAAGTATATAAACCCATGTGAATGTATAAGTTACTAAAAAAATAAGAAAGAAAAAGAAATAGATTGATGATAGAGTTGTGTAGAGATTGTATAGCATCGTCCAAGTCTTAGCTAGTCAACCATACCAAAGTGTATTCGTGTAAATAATTAGCTACCCCTTCCACTTCAAATTTCACCTAAAGCCACCCAAATGTATCTCATCCGTTTCTGTTTCCTTTATATGTTATCTTACACCTACACCCCACAACCCTTTAAAAAGACCTCTTAGATAGTAATGAATAATACTTACACTAGCGGTGGAGGGTTTGATCCTTTACCAAGCCTATGGTAATTTATATGCTATGATAGGTAATAAGTGTTGATTTTTCGTTTCCCCCTTATGTTATAATTTATTATAACACCCGGTGAAAGATAGAATCCCAAAACACTTATGTGGAGGTGCAATTATACTTTCCGTGCTTTATAATTACGAGGTTAGAAGGTTTTGTAGTAAAATATTTTTAAAACGAGTAAGGTAAAATATTCACCCCAATTATTGATTATGTCTAGGTAGAAAAAGACCCATTCGCTTGAGGACAACAATTCCATAAGTGTAGGGGTATTGATGAGGTGTCATTTATACAAGTTTTTGGGGTTGTTTAACCCCCTAAAAACGCGTGTTTATGCCAAAATAGGTACTTAATTCCTTTTTAGGTATTTTGCATTTGGAAGAATTACCACGTGACTTGGGCTCATTTGGAGAAGAAACGGACAAGACTACAGACCTACATCAATATTGCTCAAGAAATAACTTATAGTGGCTGAGACAGGCGCGTCACCAAAAATAACGTGACGCCGTCACAACGAAGACCCAAGACCGACGCCACTGACTTGGATCTCAACAACGGGGCATCAGATTTACACGACCCTGCCATTATCTAGAATATTCTCTTTCCATGAACGGCGTCAGATTAAAACGCGACGCCGTCGGCAGGATGCTATTTTCCTATATAATACAAACCCGAAATTAAGGGTTATTGAGTGTAACATTTTAGATATAAAAAGAGGGTACAAACCCTAAGTTCGGTTTAGCAGCTGTTAGGACGATTTATGGTCCAAAAACCGTATTGTACAACCTCCAACTCATGTTTTTTAATCAGAAGGTTTATTTAATCATTCAATATGTATAGAGTGTATGTTTGAACATTGTATATCTTGCTTTATTAACATGCAATGCAAGCCTCATATTGGTGTTTATTTATGATTAGTAATGAAACCTAGAATGTAGATCTAGTGTGTTGCTTCTTGTGAATGGATGTTCATGTAATGTTCTTAAAAACCGCTTTTGTCTGCATCGCTGTTGAAAAGTCTAGGAAAACATGATTGTTGGAAACAGAATACCATCGGGTAACAATCTTCATACAACCTTGCCCCTAATATGGGTTACTCCACTCTTAATATATAAACACAGGCGCTAAGTGTACTCCTAAGGGGCCTTGTAATAGTCTTCATACTACCTTACTTGTGCGTTGCTCTAGCGGAATACTAAGTAGACGGCGGGTTCGTGTAATTCGTTCATGCGACTTACGAAATAGTTACACAATCATAACACAAAGTACAAAAGCAACAACACTATGAAAGCAATCTAGGGAGTATACATGATAACTAAACACATTCATTTAACTTATTGATATCACCATTAGCGTAGGAATTTAATATTTAGTTTTAATAGCCAAAAACCAAACACATCTCTCAAAATAAATGATTTACTTGCTTCATAAAACAAAAAAACACAAATAAACTACTTTCAACCTATTAGAATCTGTTAGACCGTGAACAGCCTTCCCAAACTATTTCCCCGAGTGAACGATAACAACCCACGATCTTGCCAATCCACACTACAAACATCAGGTGCTCCTGCCTAGGGAGTTATAAAACTTCGTGTATAAGTCCTACGACGGCCGCCTCACTAGCAATCCCACACGAGCTCTAAAAAATGAAAGAAATAGTTAATTATGAAGGAACACATGCATCATATTACATAATATGATTCGCAAATACATCCCAAATGGTTCCCGGAGGAAGCACATCAACCGAAAGACTTCTACGAAACGAAGAACAAATGGAACGAGTTATGAGGTGGATCGGATCATCACAAGTGCATCAAAATCCTTTGAACAAAACCCACGATTGATCGAAAACACTAGTCCTAGTAAAGTTGTTTTAGCTTTGTTTTGTTTTCGTACATTATAATGATGTTTTTATTTTGTATTGTACTTTTTTATGTAATGTTTTTAATTTATGAATAGAAGTTTTTGATTTAGTTTACATTTTTATTAATTTCGTACGTTTACATTTACGTTTTTAGTTTATGAATGAAAGTAATTAAATAAAAAAATGGTGGGTAAGGTGAGTTGTTATTAAGGTTGAAAGGTGAGTAAGAAAGTTGGAGAGAGAAATCTGATATGACGCTGACGTGTCAGGTGAAGTAAGGTGAACCACTCTATCTAGCCTAAGTGACAAAAACAATTTAAGCTGTTACCCATTGGTAATTTCACAATTTAAGACTTTAACCACTTCTTTAACCGTCTCATTATTCCACTTGAAAAACATAACATCACACCACTATTTTCTCTCTACACCATAATCGGCCATACATAGAAAATAAGGAAGAAATTAGTTTATGATTTTATCAAGCGATTTCCACGGAGTTCTTAAGGGTTTATTAGATATCAAACATTGTTAACCAACAAAACATATTAAATTCATAACTTGCGTATGATTAAGCTTCTTGACATCATACTTAGACGTTAGGAATAACTTGTGAATGAAAACTAGAGCCCGTGGATGTATTTTGATATTATTCGAACGAAAATGCATAGGTATCTGATATATGCGCATACTTGTATCAACTAAAGATGAGTTTTTGACTTAAGACTCTGTTACTAAACTTTGTTCTAAGGTCACCTAGACATCATGCCCAAAACCTAGACCAAACGGAAGTGAACTTGTATTTTAATTCGCGAAAACAAAAGATTTGCAAAATTTGTAAAAATATACGAATAGGATACTTGAGAATAAATACGACCACCCTAAACCAAGTTTGTGGGTAGGTTCAGTAGTGAAACGTGTAGAGGGCACAATGACGTAAATTTAGTAAGTTGATACACCAAAAATGGATATCAGACGAGTAAGATGCGGCCTAATGAAAATCTGCAAACACATATTAAAAGCTGTCAAATAGTGTAAAAACACGCGAGCAGCCTACTTTTTGTTGTTAGAATTAGGTTATGCGATAAATTAGGTTATTGTAGTCGAGGCTGATAGCTTTTCATAGCCTCTAAAATCACCAGAAAATGTGTTGAATTGAGAAAGATACAGTCCGCTAAAACTCTGACCTCGCGATTAAAACATGCTGAGTAAAACTTGAAATTTTACTAAGTCTGGAAATGGCCAAATCTTCGCGACCAGCCAACTTTGGCATTGTTTTTAAAGCTGTTAGATTTTGAGTTGGGTGAAATGATAAACTAACTTCTTAAAGTACTTAAGTTCTAGTTTTTAGAAACTCCGGTGTTGCATTTTTAGGTTCTTTAACGTAGGAGTTATTGGCTGATAAAGTAGGTAACTCGTAAATGTTTGGAACTTTTAAAAACGTAAAAATAAATAGTTTACTTTTTCGAAATTCACGTTTTAACTTGTGAAACTTAAAAGCAACTGATTACGGGTGATGTAAGATTTATATAAATGCATACGCATCATTTCACTCCACTTTTCATTATCCTAAAAGCATTTACTTATTTAGGTTGCGGTTAGAGTTTTCGTGCATCATTTTTCGTGCTTACCTTTCATTACCAGTATTACCATTTGCTTGAGGTGAGTTTATAACCCCGCTTTAACTTGTTTATCACTGTTTTACAAATCTTGAGGTGAGATACATTGCTTGTTTTTACTTATGGACGCAAGTACTTTACTTTCTTTCTAAATGATTACGGATTAGCCTAAGTAGCGATAATCCACTATGCCCGAATTATCATGAACCGTTAATTACTTTGTGTAAGAGCGAGTGTTATAAATAGATCTATTGGGATTGACATCCTCGTCCAGGATTGGTGCCAATAAGGCCAACGGGCGTATACCATGTCAGACTGCGAGTGTCTCACTTTGGACACTCCCTAGGGTACTTTGATTGCATTAAAATGTATACATAACTTTGTCTAGTTTCGATGTCACGAGTTTAGCGCAATTGTAATTACTTTTGTGATACTGTACGTGTTACATTTATCCTACTCTTTGAAATCTTACGGTCCAACCTTTATACTTATTTAAACCTATGAACTCACCAACTTTATGTTGACATTTTAAGCGTGTATGTCTTAGGTGCTTAACCGTTATGACGTATTTGAAGTGCATTGGAGTCATCATACATCAAGATCACTTTCATGGATTTTTTGCTTGCATTAAAACTATTTTCCTCGTTGTACTAAACTATGTTTTACTTTTCGATGCAAACTTATGGGACCAATGTTACAACCTAATCTATCTTAATCAAACCAACGAGGTTATCTTTTAAACGACTCATTTAGAGGTCGTTCTCTTATATCTTGTGCTATTATATTATGAAGTAACGCTTCCAATTATCTTTCCGCTGTTATTTAAAATGCACATCCAAACAGACCCTACGAAAGCATTATTTAAGTTTTTTTTATAGTTAAACTTGTACCAATTCAAAAAACTAAATGCAAACGATTTGTAAAAAAATTGGTAGAAATTACCTAAACAACTTTCACTATTATTCGCATAATCGCAGCTGCAACATGTTCTGTATAGAGTCCCCGAGCCAGAATCATGGCTGAAACATTTTTTAATCATTTCAATCCTAAAATGAAAACAAATCATCAGTTTAAACTGTGAATCATTACAACAAATCAAAAGAAATCACAAACTAAGCTCGAACAAAAGCCAAAATAAGAAGCGCCCGCGAGCTTATTTTAAGCTTAACCGACCCACGTGAGCTTATTAACGACTTTTGGACCTATTAAAACTATAACGGATCAATAAAATACTCAACGGACCTTAACGGGCCCAATACGGCCCGTTAAGCCAAAAATAAGCTTGATAAGCTCATTTTTAAGCCGAAACAACTTTTATAACTTAAATAAGCTTAACAAAGAGAAATGACCGAATGAAGTTTGTTTGGAGCTAATATGGAATTTTCGCAAGTCAAAGGACTAAAAATGTAATTTCCGAAACATAAGGGGTTAGCTTTGTCATTTTCGAATTTCAATAACCCCAGGGACTGTTCTTGCAACATTCTGAAACTTAGGATCTAAGTGTAATTATAAGGACCAAAACTACCTTTTTTGTAAGCTTAAGGGACTAATTATGTCATTTCCGAAACTAAAAGGTTTAAAATATAAAAGTGTATATTTATAAACCTAGGGACTAAAGTGGAATAACTACAACATAAGGGTATGATAGTGAGCAAAGTGAAATGAATCAAACACTTAACGTAGTCGGTCCGAACCTAAAGGATATCGGACATGAAAACAGGTTTTAATTAACGCGAAATAAATAAAGTAAAATTAATAACAAGGCTTTCATTCACGTTTCTCGGGAAGCAATATAAACCAATCGAAATTATAAATACAATGATCTTGTGCAACATCGCACAAGTGATAACGGTATATATAAACTTAAAATGGGATTTAGTTTATACAAAGTCTTTAGCCTAAATTTGTAGACTAAGACTGGCCGTATTTACTTAGGTATTTGACGGTGTGATTCATTTGCTATACTTGGATATATTATCATTTTCAGAGGACTATTTACTAAGGTGAGTTCATAGCCCCATGTTTTACAATTATTTAAATGATTTACATCCTTGGGGTGAGAACATGCTTTGTTTTACAAATTGGACGCAAGTGTACATTTTATACTATGATTACGTGTTTGCCTAAGTAGCGATAACCCACTGAGCCCTTTATCATGAACTGTCAATCACTAGGTTGTGAGCGCGAATGTTATAAATAGATCTATTTGGGATTGACATCCCCGTTTGGGTGAGTAGCGCTCACTGTGCCGGGTTGCCGGACAACAAACGTATACCATGTCGGATTGGGATGTTGCGGGTTAGAACATCATTCACGGGCATTTATTGGCAATTTATTGCATTCATACATGTCGAGCTTCAGTGTCATGAGCTTAGGAAAACGTAATTACTTTTTATGATGTTTGCATTTGTTGCTTAATCATACACTTGGAAATCTTGCGGTCCTACTATTGATTTACATAAACCTATGAATTCACCAACTTTATATTGACGTTTTAAGCATGTTTTCTCAGGTCAATAAGGCACGAGGTTTAGTGATACATTGGAAGTCAATAATTGAAGAGTCATATCAAAGATTTAGGGTCTTATTACATTTTGGGGACAATTGTTATAAACCAAAATCTTTATTTATACTGTTGAACAATTTGAAGCCATGAGCTTATGTAACAGACAAGTATTTTGTTAATCCAATGTATCTTTTTCAAACGACATGTTTAGTGGTCGTTCTCATATCTTGTGCTATTGATCTATGAAGTAACGCCCTCGGATATACATTATATTCCTCTGCTACTCAGATTTGGGGGTGTTACAAAAGCGATAGTGGAGTGGATAAAGAAAACACAAAAAAAGGTAAGAAGCAACAGATATAAAATTAATGGCAAAAGATGCACACAAAGTGTCTACTCATCATGGCTTGCATGGGATAGAGGTAAATACTTTATGATTATCGTTTAGCATAATATATGACCAGGTTCAGAATGAGGCGTACAAACCTTGCGTGATAATATATGACCAAGTTGAGAATGAGGTGTACAAACCTTGCGTGGATTGAAAAAGATCAAAAACTTAGTTGTGTAATTTTCTTTTAAATTCAGAGTAAACCTTTTCCTAACCCAGTGTAAATTATACTTCACCAAGCGTATTTTCAACCCATATAACACATCAGTGTTAGTTTTCTGTAAGGTGATATGCTTCTTTCAAAAAGACAGAATAATGACGGAATGTCTAATTTAA
>BQNB010101414.1:11626-24476 GCA_026074375.1 Tanacetum coccineum | reverse complement strand
AGGCACCGATGTGGTAGCTTACAACCAATGTTTCCAGGAACTATCATTGCTGTGTGACAGGATGTTTCCTGAAGAGACTGACAAAATTGAAAGGTATGTCGGTGGGATGCCCGACCTGATTTACTCAAGTGTTGTGGCATCGAAGCCGAAAACCATGCAAGAGGCTATTGAGATGGCGACTGAATTAATGGATAGGAGAATTAACACTTTTGCTGAGAGACAGACAGAAAACAAGAGGAAGTTTGAAGACACTCCTCGAAATAACCAAAACCAACAACCAAACAAAAGACAAAACACAGGCAAAGCATATGCTACAGGGAACTGTGACAAGAAACCGTATGAAGGGACTAAACCTCTATGTCCCAAGTGTAACTTCAACCATTACGGTCCTTGTACACCAACATGCACCTGGCCAAGGACTGTAGGAGCTGGCCTGTAACTACAAATAACAACAACAACAACCGCAATAACAATAACAACAACAATCACAACAACAATAACAACAATAGCCGCAACAACAACAACCCGAGAGCCCAAGGGGCAAATACCAATGCCATCGTTTGCTTTGAGTGTGGGGATCCAGGCCACTTCAATAACAATAAACCTATGATTTCACCAACATTTTTGTTGACGTTTTAAGCAATGTTTTTAGGAGGTCAATAGGCACGAGGTGCCAAGGATGCATTGGATTACATTTTGGATTGCACACTTAAAGATTTATGTGCATCATATTTTGGGAAATGTATTGTTGTCTTTTGTAATATTAAACAAGGAACAAGTAAAGCTTTATGCTTTTGTATTATGTCTTATAATTAAATCCAATGTATCAATTTAAATGACTTTTTGTGTCGTTCTTATATATATCTTGTGCTGTTGATCTTGAAGTAACACGCCCCGGATCCTTATTCCGCTGCGACCCATTTTGGGGGTGTTACAGTGTATCCTGGTTTTGGGATACGACGTATCAACTTCCTGTATAGTTTTTCATTTTGGTTTTTTATTTTTTGACCGTAGAATGCCCGAGATGGAATTTCTTTTTTTCTATATCTTATACAGGACCTTCTGAACGAAAAAAATAACTTTTGGTGGAGTATTTATATTCTGGATGCTATGTGTTGTAGTCATTCTGGCATCCAGGCCCGCATTCACAACACATATTCTTGCTCGTAAACGCAACATAGAGGATCATACCGAGCAAATCCCATGGGAGTTTCTCGTTCTAATACTTTTAATTTCCCATTTTTAATGTTTTATTTATACAACGAGGACGTTGTATACCTCAAATGGGGGGAGGAGAATTAGAACGCTTATTTGTCCTATTTTTCATAATAAAATGCTTAAATTATGCCTAATTTTAAAAACTTTCAAGCATAAGTTTGTGAAATTATTAGTTACATAACCTGCACACATAACCCTTGTTAGATATTGTGAGAATTTAGCATTATCCGTTTCTAAATGTTTACCCAAATTCAACAAAATTATGAGTGTGTCGGTGATGTTGTAGACTTTAGAACTTGGCTTGGTATATCTATTCGAGACCACAATAATAAGTACTATTCTAAATAGATGGAGTGACATTTTATAAACTGGTAAATTTCTAGGATTACACCCAAAAAGCCTATATATGTTGTGATATTAACTAACTACACTGGTTAAGTTAACCCTCGTATAAACCCTTTTGTTTGCTCTCATTTTAAGAGTAAGATTCCCCTAGAAAAACCTGGTGAGCCATTCCATTCTTTTTCTTACACCAAATATTTGTTGTGTTACACCTTTACATCTTAGCCTACCCTATTAGATTAAGTCCTTAATCGGTTGCTAGTTGCTTTTGTGTAAAGTATTGTATTTCCTGTGTCTCAATTCAAAAATCTTTATCTACGGTTAGGTCGGAAAAATTTCATAATGCAATTGGGTACATGTGTGAAATTTCTATCTACAAATAGGTTGGGAAGATTGCACAATACAATGAGAATGTGAAAGTAGTATATATTTTAAAATCTTAATTTTTAGTGTATTTCACTGCTTTTACAAATTATTATTTGCATCCAAAGTATGAAGAAGTATGGATAAATTATTCGGATGGATTGTGATCGTAAAGATGGTGAAATTACACCGGAAATTCATAGTGTATATATGAAAAAAAGTGAAAAATAAAAAAAGTGATTATGTAGAGTATTGTTGTATGTTGGACGAAATAAACCAACCATGTATTTCTTGTAAATAAGTGGTCGATATCACCACCAATGTTGTAAAGTATGTATAGTATGGATGAATGGGAGTTGACCGTTACGGGAATGCCAACTAAGGTTGTTTTTGTTTATCTATGATCAAGACGTTTATGCATATATTTATGTGTCTTTATCATGAGAAAGGTCGGGAGAGTTACTAGCAACACTATACCCTATTTATTTGGACTTAATCTATTTGTTTTGTCTCTTTTTATTTAACAACAATTACTTTCCCGTTCCTAATCCCTATCCTTAGGTCTTACTTGAATGAGGATGCGAGCAATCACATATGTCTAATCCGTCGTTACAGCCATATGTGTGTGATTTTGTCCGCCTTGTTGGTTTATTACTTTTAGAGAAATGATTAGAAGATCGCTACCTTATATCACTCTTCGTCCTAACCCTTGGTTTTACACGAGTGAGGTAATTGAATGCAATCATGTATGTCTATTCCATCGTTATGGATGTGTATATGTGGTTTGTCGCCCTTGCTGGTTTACGACTTTTGGTAAAGACTACTAGTCCTATTCTTTAGCTTATTCGAGTTAAGGATTGAATGCAACCATGTGTGTCTATTCCATCGTTATGGATGTGTATGTATGGTTTGTCGCCTTTTTTGGAATATTGATATCGATAGAGATTAGAAAGAGTGATCAAACCTTTAAATCTTTTTAAACCCAATTTACCTTTATAGACTAGTCACTCCTTATCTTTAGTGGTGTAGATGTGTATCCTTGCCAAGCCTATAATAGAATACTAGCCACAACCAAGCAATTTAGCAAACTAGTTACATGTTACCACATAGATTAGTTTAGTAATTTTATCTTCCTATTTTGTGAGGTGCTTGGTTATGTACTAATAATGAACGAATAAATGCTTAAAGGAAAAATCCTTGACTATGGTTGGGATACATTTTCATAAATTTTCTAAAGGCTACTTGAGGACAAGTGGGATTCAAGTGGGGGAATATTTGATAACATCAAATAACGTCACTTTTATAGCATCATTTATTCTATGTTTCTTACCCATTTTATATAATTATTGCAAGAATTGGTACTTAATCGTTTATATTTGAGATTTGCAGTAATTATGGAGTACTTTGTGAAGATTAGCAAAAAGGCACGCATTCTAGAGCTTAAACGAAGAAATCTGAAGAATAATGTTCTGACATTCTATACGTCGTATCCATCAAGGAAGATACGGCGTATCTGTGCCTACACTTTATAAGAAACCATGAAGAACTAAAGACCTCTACGCCGTATCCAAGAAGTTCCATACGTCGTATTCTATTTCGAGTATTTAAAGATCCTGGAAGATAAGAAACCCCCTATACTCCGTATTGACCTCAACCAATACGGCGTATCGATGATTTTTTAGAGACTATAAATACAAATCTCTAAACACAAGTTTGGGGTGTGCTTAACCATATTTTCGATACCCAAACCACAGAAGTCAATTTTTAGAAGACAAGAAGAGCAAAGAAGGTCAAGCAACGCATCTAATTCCATAGGAAACAGCTTGTAATTCCCATACTCTTGATAATCGTTCTATTTTTGGTATCATTCGTTTAACTTGTAAATTTCTATAATACTCCAAAATACGTGATCAAATTTTAGTATCATTCATAACTTGGTTAGTTTATCAAAATCTGATAGCTATGGTATTTGTAATTGGTTATAAATGGTTATCGGCTAATACCTTTAGGTATTAGCCATGTTTATGACAATTTAATGTTTGGCTTATGTTTATATCAATTGTCTCTTATTCGTTGAGTGTTGAAGCATGTTTTTATACAATTTTTATTTACTTGTTTATGTTTCTTAGTAAAAAAAAAATAAAATAAAAATGTGATCTATCATTCAACTGGATCCAGGAATACTTATACAAGAAGTTTAAGCTAATGTCCCGGGATATCTTTCAATATTTACAATTTAAATATCTAGAAGAATAGGATCACAAATAACCGATGTCTTTGTTGTTGGTTAGTGAAACAAGTTAGACTAGCAGTGACCTAGGATTAACTTATGATGTCTGATGCCTTAAAGGAAACGAATTAAGACAAGTGGACTACTATTGATATAAAGAACCATTAAGTAGTAAGTTAGTAAAGTCTCCATGAGCTAGGATTCGATAAGATCACCATTATTGTACCATAAGATAAAATTATAATCAACCATGAATGCTTTATGGGGATGTGGTTTAATTATGACAGAATTTCCAGGTCTAAGGTTTTAGGAAGAAGTCCTCTCCTAAATCTAAGGAGATGATATATCAACAACGAGATATGACACTATCATTGCAACTTATAAACAACGACCGCGTATTCTAATTAGATTAAATATGGCTAAAGCATTATTCCTTACATTATGCTTGACCACTTTCCTATCTCTAATTGTCGACTTGTGTGCTTTATTTCCATTTGCCTTGCTTATAAAACCATAACTCGTGCCAGTCTCTCAGGTTGAAAGACCCCCCTTATTCGTGTTAGTTTTAAGTATAAGCTTAGGCCCGAAAACCCCCCTTAATTGTTCTCTCTTTTAGTGATCAACACCCTACTACCAAAAAAGTCTAACAACTGATTGGTTACACACCATTTAGTGTTGTTTTAGGTAAAGTCGGCAAAATATAAATAGTAAAACCTGATAAAAATTAATACCTATGCATAACAACACGTCAAAAAAGCATTATCACTGTTGTGATTTGATCTCCCAAAATGAAGTTTCTTACAGTTTAGTTATCTTAGGAACCTTAGGGATTAGTTACTGATTTTAAGGGTTTTGTTTTGTTTTTTTTTTTAATGTTATCATTGTCGCCTTAGGGTTTTTATAATGGGACATTGACGTTCAAAATGATGATGAGGTCAAAAGAATCTCTACTTTAATCTTTCTTACGAATTTCTAGTGATCTGTTTTACACTAAGGAACTTATGGAAGGTTGTAATCAATATGGACACGATTGTTTGACGGGCTATCCAATTCCCGAATAGGAGATCCAAATCAATAAAAGGTTGGCTCTGTATGCTTTTATTAAGATCATTGATGTAGATCGTTTGGTTTAATAACCCTATGCCATGATTTGGTCAAACGTTTCAACTCTCCCATGCAAACATTTATTTTTTTTCTAGGTTTTCAGAGACCAGCCATTGTACGAATCATATATGATTTTCGCAATTCGTGACTGAAAAAAAAAATCGAAAAAAAGTTCCTCGAAAGTATCGTATCACCCGTCTACTGAAAGATAAAAAAATACTCTTTGCGATGGTGTATTTTTTGTCGTGTGACGATTTACCGTTTGTAAGATATTTTATTTTTAAAAAAGAGGTGGAAAGTGAGTTTTTTTATTTTTGTTGAAAAAATGAGTGGCTAGGATTGGTTCATTGGATCTATGACAAATAATGAGTCTATGTTGATCTTAACTCATATAGAGTTAGATAAGAGAGAGGCGCAAGTTTGAGTGAGTGAATGTTCTACGGTTTGTGTTAGTCATAGTGAGTGTTGTTATATCAGTTTGGGTTAGGGTGTTTAGTAGCGGGCTTGTATTTTTTTTAGATACACAATTTGGGCTGTTATATGTTTCACCAAATATTGGGCTTAAATCCTCTTAATCCGAAAAACTTAGTGTCGTGGGCTGAATTGCAAAAAGGGCCGAATTATTTTGTTGTTTTGTGTTTAACAAGCATGTTTACCCGCGCGATGCTGCGGGACGTTAATTTTTCGCGCATAGTTGCGGGTTTAATTGTTTTTTTCTATTTTTTTTATTTTATGCGGGTTTATTTTTTCGGGCTTATGTTTAATAGTGGTTTTTTTTATATGGGCTTATGTGTTAGGCCTCATGGCGCGGGTATTTTTTGATCTAAATATTTTTTTTATATTGCGTATTTATAAAAAAAAAGTGGCCATATTACTGTAGCATGACGTAAAAAACGACGTCGTATCACTTTTGTGCCGAACAAATTTTTTTTTAATATTATTTTGTGCGGGTTTATTTTTTTGGTCTTATGTTTAATAGTGGTTTTTTTTATATAAGTCAGTACTTTTGTAATTTTCTTTTTTTATTTTGTGTCGAGTATTTTTTTTTTTTTTTCTTGTATGCGTATTTAAAAAAAAAAATATGTAAAAAACGAAGTCGTATCACTTTATGTGCCGTACCATAAATTTTTTTTTTAATATTAATTTTGTCGGGTGTTTTTTTTTATATGAGCATATGTTTTGTTGCCTCATGACGCGGTATTTTATTATATTATAATCATTAATATTTGTTAATTTTCTTTTTTTTTATTTTGTGTCGAGTATTTTTTTTTTTTGTATTGCGTATTTAAAAATAAAAAAAAAGTGGGCCGGCCCAAATGTGAGTCCCTTAGGCCCAGATCCACATGTTATATTACTAGTAACACGACGATAAAAAAAAAAAAAGTGGTCCGACCCAAACTGGGAGCCCATTGGCCGAACACTGTTCATAAATACTTAGCACTACGTAAAAAAACGACGTCGTATTAACTCTTGTAATTGTATGTATATAATAGAAGTACGTCCCTAAATTTTTTTTTTTCTCTTAATTTTTGGCCAAATAAGGGATGCGGGATAAAATTTTTTTTTTTTTTTTTCCGGGCCGATAACATAACCGAGCCAGCCGAGTGGGTCGATACTGTCATTTAAACTATGAAGCAGCAATCAAAAACGACGTAGTAAAATGAGCAATTTTTTTTACTTCATAAATATAATGTGCGGTTTTATTTTTCGGTCTCAGGTTTGATAGTTTCTTTTGTTCTAATCATTAAATGTAAATCGCTGCGGTTTTTTTTTTTTTTTTTGGACAGGCCGATATGAAAGCCGTAAATAGTTAAAAAATGAGAGTACTTCCCGTAATTTTTTTCTTATTTTTGGCCAAGAAGGAGCGGATTATAAAAGTTTTTTTTTTTTTTTTTTTTTGGCCGATGAACAGTACCCGAGCCCAGTGGGCCGGGTACTGTTCATATTACTGTAGCAAAGGGCCAAAAACGACGTCGGCCGGCCCAAATTGTGAGCCCATTAGGCCGAGCACTGTTTATATTACTGTAGCACGACGATAAAAAAAAAAAAGTGGGCCGGCCCAAACTGGGAGCCCATTGGGCCGAACAGCTGTTCAAATATATTTGTAGCACGACGTAAAAAACTGACGTCGTATAACTCTTGTAATGAGTATGTTATACAATGAGAGTACGTCCCGTAATTTTATTTTTTTCTTCTTTTTTGGCCAAAGAAGGGGAGCGGGATTAGTCAAAGTTTTTTTTTTTTTTTTTTCCGGCCGATACAGTATCCGAGCCCGAGTGGTCGATACTGTTCATTTTACTGTATCAGCAAGTACAGAAAACGACGTAGTAAAAATAGAGCAATATTTTTTTCATATTATTTTGAGCTGTATAATTTTTCGTCTCATGTTTGCTAGATTCTTTTGTTCTTATACTACATGGAAATCGCGCGTTTTTTTTTTTTTTTGGCCCATCCGATCAAACAAGACGAAAATATTTAAAAATGAGAGTACGTCCCGTTAATTTCTTTTTTCTTAAAATTGAGCCAAAGAAGAGGAGCGGGATTATAAATGTTTTTTTTTTTTTTTTTTTTTTTGGGCCGATGAACAGTACCCGAGCCCAGTGGGCCGGGTACTGTTCATATTACTGTAGCAAAGGGCCAAAAACGACGTCGTATAGTTTCTCAAATGTGTATTACTATAATTTCAAAAACGAGTGTATGAACATTGTGAGATACACATTTTTTTTAATAGTTGTGAAATTTGTAAGTGTGTGTATGGAGGCTTAAAGTTCTGGTATAAATTTTTTGGATGATAGATTAATAAATCAGTGGATAATTTTTTTTGTTCTGCGGTTTTTCTTTGAGCTTAATAATTTTTGTTTGCGGAAGTTTAGTTAATTTGTGGGGATTAATTGAGCGCGCTTATCGGAATTTTTCGTTGAGTATCGGGATATTTGTTCGAGACAATATGAGTCGAGACGTAATTACGGTTGGTTTGACAATGCGGATTCCGTTATTGTATCGAGGTGAATACTCTCAGTGACGTGAACGGTTTATGAACTATCTCGAAGAGCAAATGGATGGTGAAGCAATGATTAATTCTATTCAGAATGGTAATCACCCATTGCCTGTTGTTACTCAAGTGTCACTTGCTGGAACTACATCAAATGTACCACCTCATTTGAAAGACAAATCAATGTGGACTGCTGAAGAGAAAAAGAATCGAAAGATTGATCGTCTTGCTGGATCTCTTTTGATTCAAGGGCTTCCAAATGACATATATTCTCTTATCGACAGCAACAATTCTGCTAAAGAGTTATGGGATGCACTTGAAAGGCATATGCTTGGTTCTGAGTATGGTGAAAAAGATAGAAAAGCTGCAGTTTTGTATGAGTATGAGACTTTCAAAGCTACTGAAGGAGAGCCATTGCTTGACACTTATATTCGATACTTACAAGTGATTAATGATTTGAAGAAGTGTGGTTATAAGAAAGATAACCGTGAGTTGAATTTTAAGTTTTTGAACAATCTGCAACCAGAATGGAAAAAGTATGGCACAATGATGAGACAAAGCATGAACTTAATGGACATCAATATTGATGCACTTTACAACATTCTGAAGCAAAACCAAGGTGATGTGAATGAAGCAATGGGCAATAATAAGAAAGCAGTTAAGGTTACTTCAGATCCATTAGTGTTGGTTGCTGAGAAAACAAAGTGAGCAAACGTAGAAAGAAAGTTGTAGTTCAATCAGAATCTGAAGGAAGTGATGATGAAGATATCAGTGATTTGAAAAAGATTACCGCGTTGTTAGCAAAAACTTTTAATCGAAAGAAGTATTATGCTAAGCCAACAAACAACAATTTGAGAACTTCTTCAGCTTCTTTTTCAGCAAACAAGAAACCAGAGTACGTGAAGTCAGAGGAAAAGAAAGAGGATAAGAAAGTCGATGAGAAGAAACGGGATATGAGCAAAGTTAAGTGCTATAATTGCAAGAAGGAAGGACATTTTGCCAAAGACTGCAAGAAAGCAAAGGTCAAAGACTACAACTACTACAAGACAAAGATGTTGCTAGCTAAGAAAGATAGTGATGAACAACTGCTTCTTGCTGAGGACCAAGCTTGGATGGAGTCTAGTAGTGATTCAGATCAAGAGATCAATGCAAATATGGTCTTCATGGCTAAAATGGAAAATGTTCTTTCAGATTCAGAGGAAAGTTCATCATCTGCAGAAGAAACCATTGCTGAGGTATCTTATTACACATCTGATTTTGAAAGTGAATCTGAATATGAAACTTCAGAATATTATGATAACTCTACTAATTATGGTTTATTTGTGAACAATGATGATGATCAAGAAATTTTTCATGATGCAATTGAATCTGCTAGTGAAAATTTTAATGAAAATCATATTGTATCTCAAACAGATCATGATCAGTCAGAAGTTGATCATAATGATTCTGAAGACAAAGATCATTTAGTTGATAAATTGATTAAGAAGTTTAACCAAAAGATTGCTAAATGTCAGAAAGCGAATCAACAAAGCAAAGATTTAGAAAATCAAAACAAGGATTTACAAGATAAATATGATGTTTTGAAGAATCAAGTAAACACTTTTGAGGAGAAAAACAATGAATTTAATGAACAAATAAAAGTGTTGAACGAAACGAATGTTGATTTGCTTGCTCAAACGGAATCCGCCCTTTGGTGTTGCTGGATTGTGGGTGCAGTTGGGACATCTTTTGTCTTTTTATGATTACCCCAAATATTAACAAAAGATTTTTTGTGTACTTATTAAATCTATTATATTAGATTCTTCAGAAGTAAAAATATTTTTTATCACTAATAAGAAAAGTTCTAGATTTGGAAAAGATTTAGAAAGATTTTTTTCACTTATGGTTAATCATATTTTATCTTACATGATTAACATAACTAGCTTATATTAATCATGTGTTTATTTAAAATCATTTGATTAGTAATGGTTTATGCAAATGATAATATTTTTCTCTTGATCATCACTATGTTTATTAATGCCATTTTCATACATTTAGTGATTTGGTCGGTGTCACGTAACTTTCGGACTAAATAACTTGTTTTTTACGTAACTTTTACGTCGGTATGGCTTATATTTTCTTAGCTTATAGTACTACCTTGCCTAAAGAAATATTCCAGTATTTATATAAATAACCCTTATATAAATAATTATAGAGCATGTGTGAAAGAATGTAAACATATCTATGTATATATATATATATATATGTATATATATGTATATATATTTGTATATATATATATGTATATGTGTGTAAGACCCTCATAGTAATGTACGTACTATAATATAAACACGTATATGAATCATGTAAGCATCTAGTATGACCAACTAATGCAAACAACTAGTGTATGTATGTCCCATAAAAACCCCTTTATATGAACGCAATGTTTGAAAACGGTTATAGTCTAGCAAAAACATTTGACCTGGTTCTCTATAACCTTGGCTCTTAATACCAATCTGTAACACCCCCAAAATAGGTCGCAGTGAAATATGGGTTTGGGAGCGTTACTTCATAGATCAATAGCACAAGATATATATGAACGACCTTAAAAAGTGTCGTTAAAAACTGATACCATGGATTTAGCAAAGTGTTTGTTACAAAAGCCCGAAGCTTTACTTGTTCATTGTTAAATTATACAAAGATTCTAGTTCGAAAACAAACGTTTTCCCCAAATATGTAATGCAACCAAATCTTTAATGCAAATAACTTCCAAAATACGACCACCAATGTATCCTTTGCACCTTGTGTCTTATTGACCTCCTGAGAAAAACATGTTTTACACGTCAACAATAATGTTGGTGAATTCATAGGTTTGTGAATTATATAAGTGTAGGACCGCAAGATTCCCCCGTGATAATACATTAAATGTAAACATCACAAAAATATAATTACATTTTCCTAAGCTCATGACACTGAAGCTCGACATATATGAATTGCAATATAGAATGCCTACATTGCCCTTGATGATGTTCTAACCCAGAACATCCCAAATTCAACTTGTTATACGTTTGTTGGCTCGGTAGTTTCGACACCAGTGATAGCTAATCACCCGAACGGGGCATCACCCCCAAATAGATCTATTTATAACATTCGCGCTCACCCTCCAAGTGATTTACAATTCATGTTAAAAGGCTCATTGAGTTATCGCTACTTAGGCAAACACGTAATCAGTTTAAATATAAAACGTTCACTTGCGTCCAATTGTAAAACAAAGCATGTTCTCACTCCAAAACTTATAAATCATTATAATTATAAAACGTGGGGCTATGAACTCACCTCGAGTGGATGAGTTTAACAATGTAAATCACAACAGAAAATGTGTCACAATTACGCCCGAAAGCAACATAATCAATTATAGGTCGTATGAGTACTGAGTACTTTGAATAACTACTACCATATATAATTCTATATAGCTACATCACCATATAATTGAGTTTGTGAAATAATATTTAAATTGCTTTTGATAAATATTATCCGTGTGTTTGTACTCGTATAATCGAATAAATAATTCAATTGTCTTTGTAAAATAATATTTATAAAGTTTAAAACATGTATAAATATTATTTAAGTGATTCTAAAATGTTTCGCAAAATTTTTTATTAAACACGAACCAACACTATTCATGTCAGGAAATATTGTATATGTATAAAATAGTACGTATCTTTCTCGTTTTAAGCGCGTTTTGGATGTTTCTTACGTCCATGTTCTCGTATTAAGTCGATGTATCAAAATATTATATTTTCATATTTCGAAATCCCTTGGTGAACAGTGATTTTTTACTGTTCATAACAGTTATAAGCTTATTTTTACAACTTTAATTAACGTAAAACCCGTAAATATCGTATCTTATTCGTTTCGGATTTGATTTTAATGATTCTTTCGAGCACATCTTCGTAATTAAAAGTTTTATCAAATAAATGATGTTTTCAAAATGTTCATGTCTGAGATGAACAGTAACTTTTATAAAATTAGTTTTATAAAGGTATTTATTGTCGTAATCGTAAAAAATACATAACTCATTCGTTATTAATCCAAAAATTATGATCCTTATTGTTTTGAAATCCTAAATTCATATACTAACTGATAAAAACATGTATACATTTTCATTAAATGTGAATAGTAATTTATTTTTATAAAATTTATTTTATAAACGATTTTAATTAACATTAACTTAAAATTAACGTATCTCCTTCGTTATAAATTGGTTTTTCGAGTTATCTACATGCCCACGATCCTTATGACATGTAGTATTTTATAAAATCATAAAATATATGCCTAAAAATTCGAAATCAAACATACCCTTTTTGATATTTTCTTAAAATGTGTTTAAAAGTTATTTTTATAACTTTTTAGTTTTACCACTTTGTTACAAGTCCATCACAACCATATGTACCATGTATCTTACATGCTTAGGGTCCTTAGTCCTTCATTTGTCCAAGAATCACAAGATCCATGAGTTTACATACATATTTGTCCCTAACTTTATATATGTATACTTTTTAAGTAACTTGTTTATATATACTTTTTATATATAAACCACTCATGTACAATACTTATACATC